>CM077183.1:4221969-4231969 GCA_039654105.1 Coreius guichenoti
TGGTGACCAATCAGAACAGCCAAGCAACTGCATAGCAACTCCCTTGTGACCAAGCAGAACAATTTAACAAATGAATAGTATTTGTGATCAACCAGAACAGCCAAGCAACTACATAGCAACTCCCTGGTGACCAAGCAGAACAGCCAAGCAACTGCATAGCAACTCCCTGGTGACCAAGTCGAACAGCCTAGCAATTGCATAGCAAATCCCTGGTGACCAAGCAGAACAGCCTGGCAACCTCATAGCAACTCCCTGGTGACCAACCAGAACAGCCTGGCATCTGCATAGCAACTCCCTTGTGACAAACCAAAACTGCCTAGCAATCACATAGTAACTCCATGGTAACCAATCTGAACAGCCTATCAACTGCATAGTAACTCACTGGTGACAAACCAGAACTGCCTAGCAACCGCATAGCAACTCCCTGGTATGCCAAGTCTTTATGTGTGTGTCCTACATTATGGGGTTACATGATATGGGGAGGAGTAGACATTTGATTGACATCATAACCACAACACTGAGTTCTCACTGTTACATCACCATTACCTCATCACTGTATCTCTGTGCAGACCAATCAGGATTGAGTGGGAGGAGTCCTCGTTAGCCACTCTGTGAACATGGATTTTAATTTAAGTTTTAGCAATTTTGTGCGCTTTTGACTTTTTTTATTCTATTTTCTATTATATTATTTATTTTTTCTCATTTCTTTTTAGTTCAGTTTTAGTCTTAATTTTACTTAACTTTAAACGAAAATTAGAAATGTTGCCTTTGCAACTAATTAAAATAAAAACATTTCCATCTAATGTTCAATGTTCAGTTTATTTATAAAGCACATATTAATACAACAAAAGTTGACCACAGTGCTGTACAAGGGACAAGACAAAATAATCATAAAATCACATTCAAATTCTAATGTAATTCTAACATTACAGCACATAGTCACAAATAAAGCCTTAAAATCAATGAAGCGAAGCAAAAAATAAAATAACACCTGTTAACACCACTAACACAACACTCATGTATGATCAAACGGCAAAATAAAAAGATACGATTTTAAGTGTCGTTTAAACTCTTTAAGAGTGGAACACTGCCGGATATATTGAGGTAACCCATTCCACAGCCTAGGAGCAGCGGCTGCAAAGGAGCGGTCTCCTCTCATTTTCCGGTACGTCCGCGGGACCACTAAGAGATTTAATGACTCAGAGCGTAACGATCTCTTTGGTTGATCTAATATTTATTTAGAATATACATATTATTTATTTTATTTCAGCTATTTTTCAAATTATTTTTCATAATTTAGTTTTAGTTAATGATAACAACACTGTCCAGTAATCATGAAAGACTGGAAAAAGTCATGGAAATTCATTGGTCAAAAGGTGTGGGCACCCTGTTTCTCATTCCCTCCGTTTCTCTTTCTTTGGAAAACTTTTCATTGTGTACCGTATGTGTGTACAGTTAATATGCTTCGATTGGAAGCTGTCCATTTTCTCTCTCTCGCTCTCTCTCTGTTTCTGGTCATGGTCGCACGCCAAGTGTTCGGCACTTTGACTGATGGTTCATTGTCTTCCTCATTCCACCCCGCTAGCGGTGCAGGAATTCCTGTCACTTTCCCTCTTGGAATTCCGCATCATCATCCGGAATGTGGTGACACTGACTCGTGAACAGGAAAAGGGTCACGTTAATACCAGAGGTGACGGTTTCAGTCATCCTGCAATAGTGATGCTAACAAAGAACTGTGTCTGTCCAGTGAGCGCTAAGTTTAGAATCACAGGATCATATGAGCAGATCTCACACAGGACGCTCTGGCTTTGTTCAGACAGCCTGCAAATATCAGATATTTTTGGTGTATCCGTGCATTATATCCGTTTATGTTTTAGTTGTCTGAATAACAAAAGAAATTGCATGAAATGAAGTTTCTGTTGCTAAATCAGGATTATCAATAACTAAAAATATTAAAAACATTTGTTAATTGAAATAAAGCTGAAATATATATTAGTTGAAAAACTTCAACTAAATGAAAATTTGAAATGTTGCCTTGGCAATAAGCTGAAATAAGTTTGTTGAAGCACTAAAATTATTAACTGGAAATAAATAAAACTAAAAGTAAAACTGAAATAAAAATGAATGTAACCTAAGTAGCAATATTTATAAATTAAAAAAACCTAATGAAATGACAAGCACATAACAAACTGACAATATAAAAAAAACGAATTCAAAATATTAATAAAACTAAAATAAAAGCTAAAATAACACTGTGCCAAATTAGATTTGTGTGCAGTGTGAACAAACCCTCAGTATAGAGTTAAACAGTCTGGTTCGGGAAGTAAAAACTCCATTCATTTTCTCCATAGGGAAATAGATTTTTAACGATAGCTTATAAACCTTTAAAGACAGACTTGCTTTGAGCTACGAGGTTGAACAGGAAAATGGTATTTCGATGGTATTTGCTTCTGTTGAAGCCGTCAGCCTGCATTATTTCAGCTTATTTTTAAAATAATCGTGTTTAACAGTGGAATTCCTGGCGAAAAACTACATTACCCGTTATGCTGTACAGAAAACTCCACCAATCGAGTCAAACATGCTCCAAAATAGCTCTTTAGCTCCGCCCACTCCCATGAAGCACAGCAAAAGACGTAATCAAGTCTCTCTACACTTTTAAAAGGCAAAATATGCATTTATATACAAATATTTCAGTAATGAACTTAAAATGTTGTTTTTATACATTATAATCAACATTTGTAAATTCAAGGCTCCAGACTAACATTTGAGAGCAGTGGCACCAGCGCCGCTAAGTTCTACAGATGGTGGCGCTGGAGGAAAATTTATCATAAAGTTAATTTAATCATAAAATTACTACTGTTTTGCATTGTTTTGTTAATAAGTGCAGTTACTAATAATAGTACATGTTTGTTTATTGGAAATTTAACAGTGAAGCGCTGAGCTTGAATTGATATGCAGAAAAAATTAACTTTTATTAACAACAGTAATGTGCAAAAATCTCATTTTTTTTTAAGGAACATTTTAATATTCCACTCTTATTAAATGTACTATTGTTCTTCTATAGTATCATACCGAACTAAAAGGAGCACTCTTTACTTGTTTTCTGTGTAATTCAGTCACAATTTGAAGAAAAGTTTTTGTTTTTCATGAGACGTTGTGACTTCCTACTTTTTTCCATATATTAAGGAGTGGAAATGTCTAATAAGTCAAAGTGCTCCTATGCCACCACCTACTGGTTATAGTGGTAATTTCATGTCTTTTTTTTTTTTTTTTTTAAATAAACTTTTTTTAAACTTTTAGTTTTGCAAATCATCAAACTAAAAAATAATATTAAAATTGGATAATATTTAGAGCTTTGAAGTGCTGGGAAAAGTGTGAAAAACTTGAAAAAAGTGTTTCACTCTCAAAAGGTTGTACCACCATCTCGACTGAGATGAAAAATGTACAAGAAAAAGAAAAAATATTAGACTATTCCTTCCACAATACCATGGTGTGTTACTACATTAAATCCATGGTGAATGTTTATGATTTGTGGACTGAAACCCCTGAATTTTTCTAAATGTTTCTCCTGGTCTCCCTGTCAGCTCTGTTTGATCTGATATCTGTGGTTTAACAGATATTTCTGCACCAAACGCTTCCCACTAGGTCTCGCAGTAGCGATGTTATTAATACTGTGGTGAATTCAAGCGCTTTCTCACTGGATCTCCCAGCGCTGTATAAGCTCGCGCTGCTCTGTCTATTATTGCTCCGAGCTGATGAACGGTCCGCGCAGCACAGCTCAGACGAGTAGCGCGGTCCCGTTCCGCTTTCGTTTCGTTTGCCGTTCGATGTTTCTCATATGTAACACAAATGGCAGCTCTTATTAGTTGGGCACCGCGGTGGTCGCACCAGTGCGACCTCTAACCAAATTCAGTCGCACCAGCAGGAAAAAAGGTCGCAAAATGCGACCATTTAGTCGCAGTCTGGAGCCCTGAAATTAGTCGTTTTTAATTCGATTTATGCTGTTCGCAATGCTTCATGGGATTGTAGTTCTTTCACTAAAGCCGTGAAGTTCACAGTCTTGTACCTTTGTCTTTTTGTCCGATTTTTCAAAACCTTTCTTGCTTCAAATCAAAGTTTGTAGTGTTGTGATTCACCTCGTGGTTCAGGGTTTATAACCCTTTAACAAAGACTTTTAAAATCCCTATGGGAAAAATGAATGAAAAAATACTTCCGGAACCAATACCCCTGAAAAAGGGCCAAACAGCCAATCACAGAGCAGGAAATCAGCTAGATACTGTAAACATGGTTCCTGGTTGGTGTCTAGACAATTTATGGACTAGTTTAAATGCTAAGTGGGTTCAAGTAAAAGCACTTTCCTAGGAATTATTTGTAATCAGCAGTTTGAATTATATGCAGATGTTTCCAGCGGTATGTTCACCGTTTCCAATACCACATTCAATTTCAGGGTTTAAAGCTGCTGGAGTGTAATATTAAAGACCTGTTGAGCCTCTCTGGCTAATCTTTCTGAAATTTGTTCCGCTCGGACTGTTTAAATCAGAGGATGTGATATTCTCTCTGTCACGGTTCATCAGCGTCCTCTGACGGGAAGCGTCCTCACTCACTTCAGGTTAATGTCTTAATCCACAGCGTTTTCAATTCCATAACCCTCTAATATCATGTGTGGCAGGGAGAGTTCATGTTCTCTCTGCGAGGGAAGATTTGGTGTCATTTTCTTGGCATGAGTGAATGTTGAGCTGTGTCGTTCTGCGGGTCGATCTTGTTAGCTGTGATGGTTGTGATTGATTCTAGGGTCGGTGTTGAGCGTCGTCCTGTCCAATCTGAACGATTCCGCTGGCTTGAAGTGAAAGTCTTTTTGTGTGTTATACTTGGTGGCTAATGGAAATAATAAAAGTATAGCTTGCCAAAAAGTCAAACGAAATGTATGTATATGTGTGTGTGTACTAAACATCCTATTGGTTTGTTTTGGGAGTTTTTTTTTATATATATATATATATATATATATACACACACACACATACACATACAGTGGGGAGAACAAGTATTTGATACACTGCCGATTTTGCAGGTTTTCCTACTTACAAAGCATGTAGAGGTCTGTAATTTTTATCATAGGTACACTTCAACTGTGAGAGACGGAATCTAAAACAAAAATCCAGAAAATCATTGTATGATTTTTAAATAATTAATTTGCATTTTATTGCATGACATAAGTATTTGATCACCTACCAACCAGTAATAATTCTGGCTCTCACAGACCTGTTAGTTTTTCTTTAAGAAGCCCTCCTGTTCTCCACTCATTACCTGTATTAACTGCACCTGTTTGAACTCGTTACCTGTATAAAAGACACCTGTCCACACACTCAATCAAACAGACTCCAACCTCTCCACAATGGCCAAGACCAGAGAGCTGTGTAAGGACATCAGGGATAAAATTGTAGACCTGCACAAGGCTGGGATGGGCTACAGGACAATAGGCAAGCAGCTTGGTGAGAAGGCAACAAGTGTTGGCGCAATTATTAGAAAATGGAAGAAGTTCAAGATGACGGTCAATCTCCCTCGGTCTGGGGCACCATGCAAGATCTCACCTCACTGATCATGAGGAAGGTGAGGGATCAGCCCAGAACTACACGGCAGGACCTGGTCAATGACCTGAAGAGAGCTGGGACCACAGTCTCAAAGAAAACCATTAGTAACACACTACGCCGTCATGAATTAAAATCCTGCAGCGCACGCAAGGTTCCCCTGCTCAAGCCAGCGCATGTCCAGGCCCGTCTGAAGTTTGCCAATGACCATCTGGATAATCCAGAGGAGGAATGGGAGAAGGTCATGTGGTCTGATGAGACAAAAATAGAGCTTTTTGGTCTAAACTCCACTCGCCGTGTTTGGAGGAAGAAGGTTGAGTACAACCCCAAGAACACCATCCCAACCGTGAAGCATGGAGGTGGAAACATCATTCTTTGGGGATGCTTTTCTGCAAAGGGGACAGGACGACTGCACCGTATTGAGGGGAGGATGGATGGGGCCATGTATCGCGAGATCTTGGCCAACAACCTCCTTCCCTCAGTAAGAGCATTGAAGATGGGTCGTGGCTGGGTCTTCCAGCATGACAACGACCCGAAACACACAGCCAGGGCAACTAAGGAGTGGCTCCGTAAAAAGCATCTCAAGGTCCTGGAGTGGCCTAGCCAGTCTCCAGACATGAACCCAATAGAAAATCTTTGGAGATAGAGATTTTTTTTTAAATATATATATATATATATATATATATATATATATATATATATATATAAAATTAAGACAAATAAATTAATTCCTGAAAAACGTTTAGAAAATAACATAATATCGAACACTGAGCACAAAATTCTACAAAGCTATAAGCAATAACTTTGGCTAAGCTAATTGGCTAGCTTGCAAACTGAAAACACAAACAAAAAAGAGAGACACGTTTCACTTTGATCTTCAGTTCTAGTATGTGATATGAGACAATTTAAAAGGCATTGCATGCATTTCATTTGACTTTTTGGCAAGCTATACTTTTATTATTTTCATTATTATTTTTATTTTCATTATGTCTGAAAGACGCACGCCAGAATCGAGTTCTCTTCGCACTTGAAGGAACAATAACACAGAGAATGATGCCAAAATGCCAATTTTGTCGAGTATTCTCATAAGAGCAGTCTTAAATGAGTTAAATAACGTCTTAAATGAACTTAAAAGAGTTGTGGAGAAAATGAGATGCGTGTGACAGCGCGTCAGATCCGCGTCATGTTCGGCAGCGGCAGATCTTAAAGGAACAGCAGCGACTAATGCTGTCTGTCATTATTGTTAATCACAGAACAAAGGTAACAGAGAAAATTGTAGCTTTAATAAGGAGTTATTCTATATTTAATTTATTATTTATGCAGTGCAGACAGTTTGATAACTTTATTCAATTTCTGTATATTTCCTACCTGTTAGCAGGCCACAGGTAAATGACATTTATTATAATGGGATTATGTGAAGCTTGTTTTAAGTTCACTTGAAATTGATACAGCTTTTAATTATACTGTAATGTTGAATGTCTATCATTAATGTTTAAAAAAAAAAAAAAATTTTCAGAGACATCAGTAGCAGTTTTAGTATCAGTGATACTAGCCTTCATAAAAAGACGCCATTACAACAAATATTTAAAATATACTGTCTTTAAGTTGTTACTTGCTACTATAATTTGGAGAGTAACTGTGAAAAATATATAAAAAATTGCGATTAATTACAGGAAAAATGTGTGATTTAATTAGTAATTTTTTTAATTGATTGACAGCACTAATATATATATATATATATATATATATATATATATATATAATGTATGTATGTTATCCAGCTCATTTCAATTATCATATAGTGACCATGCGGGCAGATCAGTAATTTAGTTGAAAGTTTATTTGAATATTTAGTTTAAAATTTTAGTGTCCCCAACTGAGCAAGCCAAGCCAAAGGCGACAGTGGCAAGGAACCAAAACTCCATCAGGTGGCATAATGGAAAAAAATAAACCTTGGGAGAAACCAGGCTCAGTCAGGGTGCCAGTTCTCCTCTGGCCATCATGTCGTGTCGGTGAGGCAATTATTAGATAAGAATATTCGAAAGATCGGAGTCATCACGCCGGAGACGGGTTCATTGAGGATGCCGTGTCGCTGAGGCAATTTCAGTCTAATTGACACGGTCTCTGCAGACACTTCAGGGATGCGTTGGTCATGTCTGGGCGCAGGTCCACCATCTGATCTGGATACGGCCCGGATCCGGCTGACTGCAGTAAACCTCGGGATAAACAGAGAGACTAACATTAGTGTAGATGCCATTCTTCTTATGATGTAACGAGTACATCAGGTGTTATGGGAAGTGTTCCTGGTTCCGGCTGACCTAGTTAATGCAGCCTAAAAACCATTTAACTGATTTGAATAGTATAAATTAAAAATGTTTTATGTGTATGCCATAGTAAAGAGATGTGTTTTTAGTCTAGATTTAAACTGACAGAGTGTGTCTGCTTCCCGAACAATGCTAGGAAGACTGTTCCAGAGTTTAGGTGCTAGATAGGAAAAGGATCGACCGCCTGCAGTTGATTTTGATATTCTAGGTATTATCAACTGGCCAGAATTTTGAGACCACAATAGACGTGATGGAGTATAATGCGTTAAGAGCTCGCTCAAGTACTGGGGAGCTAAAGCATTTAGTGCTTTGTAAGTAATCAGCAAGATTTTAAAATGTATGCAATGTTTAATAGGGAGCCAATGCAGTGTTGACAGAACCGGGCTAATATGGTCATACTTCCTGGTTCTAGTAAGAACTCGAACTGCTGCGTTTTGGACCAGCTGCAGTTTATTTATTAAGCGAGCAGGGCAACCACCCAGTAGAGCATTACAATAATCTAGCCTTGAGGTCATGAACGCATGAACTAACTGTTCAGCATTTTGCATTGAAAGCATGTGTCGTAATTTAGATATATTTTTAAGATGGTAGAATGCAGTTTTACAGATGCTAGAAACGTGGTTTTCAAATGAAAGATTGGTATCAAAGAGCACACCCAGGTTCCTAACTGACGACGAGGACTTGATAGAGCAGCCATCGAGTGTTAGACAGTATTTTAGGTTACTACTTGTGGAGTTTTTTTTGTCCAATAATTAAAAATTCATTTTTTTCTGAATTAAGTTGCAGGAAATTACTAGTCATCCAATTTTTTATATCAGCTATGCATTCTGTTAATCTTGTGAATTGGTAAGTTTCGTCAGGGCGTGAAGAAATATAGAGCTGAGTATCGTCAGCATAACAATGAAAACTAATGCCATGCTTCCTAATGATATCTCCCAGTGGTAGCATGTACCGGGTGAAAAGCAACGGTCCTAGCACTGAGCCTTGCGGTACTCCATACTGAGCTTGTGATCGGTGTGACATCTCTTCATTTACTGCTACAAACTGATAACGGTCAGATAAGTATGATTTAAACCATGCCAATGCAATTCCACTAATGCCAACGTCATTTTCGAGTCTATTCAAAAGAATGTTGTGGTCGATAGTATCGAATGCAGCGCTAAGATCGAGTAACACCAATAGAGAGATACAACCACGATCGGATGATAAGAGTAAATCATTTGTAACTCTGATGAGAGCAGTCTCAGTACTATGATATGGTCTAAATCCTGAGTGGAAATCCTCACAGATACCATTTCTTTCTAAAAAGGAGCATAATTGTGAGGACACTGCCTTTTCTAGTATTTTTGACAGAAAGGGTAGATTTGAGATTGGCCTGTAATTGACTAATTCTGTAGGATCAAGTTGCGTTTTTTTAATAAGTGGTTTAATAATAGCCAACTTAAAAGTTTTCGGTACATATCCTAATGACAAGGATGAATTAATGATATTAAGAAGAGGATCTATGACCTCTGGAAGCATCTCTTTTAATAGCCTAGTCGGTATAGGGTCGAGCATACATGTTGATTTTGATGATTTAACGAGTTTAGCCAATTCTTCTTCTCCTGTAGCAGTGAATGAATGTCATTTTTCCTCAGTGACACTACAATGCACTGTCTGATGTGATACTGTAGTAGACGGCTGCATGGTTATGATTTTTTTTCCTAATATTATCAATCTTACACGTAAAGAAGTTCATAAAGTCATTACTGCTGTGCTGTTTACAAACATCAGAAGTTGAAGCTTTATTTTTGGTTAATTTAGCCACTGTATCGAATATATACCTAGAGTCATGTTTGTTTTCTTCTAAGAGAGTTGAGAAATCTAGCAGATCTAGCAGTTTTTACGGCCTTTCTGTATGCAATCATGCTCTCTTTCCACAAAATGCGAAAAACCTCCAGTTTTGTTTTCTTCCAGCTGCGCTCCATTTTTCTGGCTGCTGTTTTAAGGGCCCGAGTGTGCTCGTAGTACCACGGCGTTGGACTATTTTCTTTAATCTTCTTTAAGCGCAGGGGAGCAACTGTGTCTAAAGTGCTGGAAAAGAGAGAGTCA
>CM077183.1:4236969-4324469 GCA_039654105.1 Coreius guichenoti
CCGCGTGTGAAAGGTAAAGGGGGAGGTGTTGCTTATATTTATAATAATATCTTCAGTATTACTGAGAAGTCTAGTTTCAAATACAAACCCGATTTCAAAAAAGTTGGGACACTGTACAAATTGTGAATAAAAAAGGAATGCAATAATTTACAAATCTCATAAACTTATATTTTATTCACAATAGAATATACATAACATATCAAATGTTGAAAGTGAGACATTTTGAAATGTCATGCCAAATATTGGCTCATTTTGGATTTCATGAGAGCTACACATTCCAAAAAAGTTGGGACAGGTAGCAATAAGAGGCCGGAAAAGTTAAATGTACATATACGGAACAGCTGGAGGACCAATTTGCAACTTATTAGGTCAATTGGCAACATGATTGGGTATAAAAAGAGCCTCTCAGAGTGGCAGTGTCTCTCAGAAGTCAAGATGGGCAGAGGATCACCAATTCCCCCAATGCTGCGGCGAAAAATAGTGGAGCAATATCAGAAAGGAGTTTCTCAGAGAAAAATTGCAAAGAGTTTGAAGTTATCATCATCTACAGTGCATAATATCATCCAAAGATTCAGAGAATCTGGAACAATCTCTGTGCGTAAGGGTCAAGGCCGGAAAACCATACTGGATGCCCGTGATCTTCGGGCCCTTAGACGGCACTGCATCACATACAGGAATGCTACTGTAATGGAAATCACAACATGGGCTCAGGAATACTTCCAGAAAACATTGTCGGTGAACACAATCCACCGTGCCATTCGCCGTTGCCGGCTAAAACTCTATAGGTCAAAAAAGAAGCCATATCTAAACATGATCCAGAAGCGCAGGCGTTTTCTCTGGGCCAAGGCTCATTTAAAATGGACTGTGGCAAAGTGGAAAACTGTTCTGTGGTCAGACGAATCAAAATTGGAAGTTCTTTTTGGAAAACTGGGACGCCATGTCATCCGGACTAAAGAGGACAAGAACAACCCAAGTTGTTATCAGCGCTCAGTTCAGAAGCCTGCATCTCTGATGGTATGGGGTTGCATGAGTGCGTGTGGCATGGGCAGCTTACACATCTGGAAAGGCACCATCAATGCTGAAAGGTATATCCAAGTTCTAGAACAACATATGCTCCCATCCAGACGTCGTCTCTTTCAGGGAAGACCTTGCATTTTCCAACATGACAATGCCAGACCACATACTGCATCAATTACAACATCATGGCTGCGTAGAAGAAGGATCCGGGTACTGAAATGGCCAGCCTGCAGTCCAGATCTTTCACCCATAGAAAACATTGGCGCATCATAAAGAGGAAGATGCGACAAAGAAGACCTAAGACAGTTGAGCAACTAGAAGCCTGTATTAGACAAGAATGGGACAACATTCCTATTCCTAAACTTGAGCAACTTGTCTCCTCAGTCCCCAGACGTTTGCAGACTGTTATAAAAAGAAGAGGGGATGCCACACAGTGGTAAACATGGCCTTGTCCCAACTTTTTTGAGATGTGTTGATGCCATGAAATTTAAAATCAACTTATTTTTCCCTTAAAATGATACATTTTCTCAGTTTAAACATTTGATATGTCATCTATGTTGTATTCTGAATAAAATATTGAAATTTGAAACTTCCACATCATTGCATTCTGTTTTTATTCACAATTTGTACAGTGTCCCAACTTTTTTGGAATCGGGTTTGTATACACAGACACACACACAAAAAAAAAAAAAAATATATATATATATATATGTGTGTGTGTGTGTGTGTGTGTATATATATATATTTGTACATTTAGGTATTATTAGCTAATAGCTATAGCTATTTTTAAGTATTTTTATTGTGTATGTTTCATATGTTATGGTTAAATAATATCTTAAAATTAAATGTTGCATGTTATTTAACCATAAATACTGTAATACCCCATTTTCTTTCTTATTTTTTACTATTCATACGACACTGTATTTCTTTTTTTTTTTTTTTTTTTTTTTTTACTTTATTATTATTATTATTTTAGGCAACACAAATTACTATGCTATAGTCAATGTAATATCCTGGATGGGGGGTTTTACATGACATGTGGAGGAGTAGACATTTGATTGATACCGTAACCACAACACTGAGTTCTTACTGTTACATCATCATTACCTCATCACTGTATCTCTGTGCAGACCAATCAGGTCATAGTGGGAGGAGTCCTCGTTCACTCTGTGAACATGGATTCCGCTGTGACCTTTGACCTCTGGAATGTGGCGGAATGCATACGTTTCCTGCCGCGGGCGAATCACCCGCTGTCCCACCCTCCGCAGTCACGTCTCCACGCTGACCAACAATCCTACAGCCCGGGAGTCAAAGGTCACACTCAGCGGGGACGTGCCCAACCGTGTGTGTGTGTGTGTGTGTGTGTGTGTGTGTGTGTGTCACTGGCTTTGATCTGTCAGCCATCGTGCACAGGACATACACACTCATTCGTATTGTTTCATTTAAAAAAAACAACAAACCCTTATTTAAAATAAACCAAAGGTCTCCTCCCTGCGGCTCGACTGCTATCCTTTATTCTGCAATAATTATTCACCTCTTCGGATGCCTATTTTTTTTTTTGGCCGTATGTATTTTAAAATATGTCTCAGTGCAATACTTTTTTTTTTTTTTTAATTTTTTTTTTTAAAAACAATAATAATTGAGGGCTTTAATCATGGCAAACGAAAGCTTTCCTTCGTTTCACGCTTGTGTAAATATTGACATATTTAGGCGCTTTGAAGTCTGAATGTGTTTCGTGTGGTTGCGATTATCATCTGGAGAACATTAGAGCGGAGACGTCCAACTTGTGACATCCTGCAGGACTGCAACAGTAGCTCCACACACACACACACACACACACACACACACACACACACACACACACACACTGAAGATGAATGGAGGTTTGAGGATCCGCCTCTCAGCCGCGGAGGAAGTTCCTCATGAATTTAGAAACTCAGACTTGATGGATTCTGATGGGGCAAAACCCAAAGTGGCAGTCGTAACCTCACAAGTCTTTCCGTTGTCTCTATGGCTGCGTTGGCATTTCTGTTCTGTTGTTTTCCACACACATCTGGCACAGATCAGATCTTGTTGCTTGCATGTAAACAGCAAAATGCTTATTAGATGAGACTTTTTGATATCTGATATTGGCCACTTTTAAATATGACATCTGAGTCACATCTAAACACTCATCATATCCAATTCTCCTCTGAATTCAGGATTTTCGGCATGTTGAAAAATGTTATGAATAATGTAAGGTGGGACTTTAGCCATTTGTATTCGATTGGATTGTAATCATTGCTCAACTGTCAAGTTATATCTCATTATTGTGATGCAAATATAAAATATGAGACAAAATATATACACTGCCGATCAAACATTTTTAAAATGATTTCTGAAGGATCATGTGACACTGGAGACGAGTAATGATGCTGAAAATTCAGCTTTGATCACAGGAATAAATTACATTTTCCTATATATTCACATAGAAAACATTTATTTTAAACTAATAAATTTCACAATATTACTAATCAAATAAACACAGCCTTGGTGAGCAGAAGAGACATTAAAAAATCTTAACACTTTCTACTTTTGACTGGTAGTATTATTTAAAAAAAGACTTAATTACAAATATATCAGTTTTGAAAACCATATATAAAAAAATATAAAAAAAAGTCAGATGCATTACAGTAAAGAAAGTTTCAGGCAAAATGTGCATAATTATCATCATGAAATATAAATAATTATCATCATTTTCAGCTTGTGTAAAGTTTTTGAATGTATGAGAATTTAGAAATGTTCATTTGCATGTCAAGTTGTTTATTAAGATAACCATTCCTTTATAGTCATATAGCCTGGTCTTTATATGTAAAAGAGAGGCCGGAATATTCTCCAAACATTCACGGTTTGTATTTCTGCTGAAGAAAGTAAGTCATACAGGTTTAAAACCACATGAGAGTGAGTCAGTGAAGACCATTTTCATTTCTGAATGAAGTTTTTACTTCAGTGTGGGTCAGTCAAGGTCCAGCCAGATCTTTGACGTGATGTATTTATCATTATGAATGCATCCGGAGGTATTTTTCTTAAGTTTCAGTTGTTTTTTGTAATAAACGTGATGGCTGGCGACTTTCTGTGTCCAACTTTGGCTGTGTGTCTGTGTGGGGGCGGGGTTAAGCGTTAGAAGCCCTTATTACCATGCCGACAAGGAAAAGCAGCCAATTACACTAATCTCCCGCCACATCTGTGTCCAATCAGAGACAGCCAATCAGCATACAGTGGTTTTGGCTTTAGAGACTCAGAAGGGTTAGAAACAGAAACCCTGAGGACTGTGTGTGTGTGTGTGTGTGTGTGTGTGTGTGTGCGCGCGCACTGCTACTGCAGCTCAGAGCTCAAGAATGTTCCATTATGCTGTGAAATGGAAGGTTGTCAGAGTTTAGGGTTTTATTACCCATCATGCACCAGTACTTGTTTCCCAGATCTGGCCGATAAACGTTTTAACCTCCTCCAGTACCCAAGAGAGATCTTTTAAAACTTTATCTTATCTTCAGTTTATGGTACTGTAGATGCTGTGGCTCTCGTGTTTGTAGATAATGTTCATACAGCAGAACACACCGCAGACTGACCTCTGAAGTCATGCACAAAATGATTCATGACGTATTTTCGTGTGAAACAATATTATGAATAATGAAGGGTGGGACATGATTCTAAACATCTGTTTTTGATTGAATTGAATTGCTCAGATGTCAAGTACTGGGTCATATGTGACAATTTTATGTCAATACTTTAATATAAACTTTAATGTAAAAAGCCATTTTGTACAAATAGAACTAGGGTGCATATGTATGAATGTATGTGTATATACTGTGTGTGTATATGTGTATGTATATGCATATATATATATATATATATATATATATATATATATATATATATATATATATATATATATATATATATATATATATGCGCATACACACACACACAAAACGCATATAAATATATATTATTTAAATAAAAAAAATTAAGAAATACAAAAAAATATTCCATCCTGGTTGTATTTATTGTACAAAATTAAATAAATTAGTTTTGTTGAAAAATATTATATAACAGTTATGAAAAGTACCATTGTGAATTATGAGAATTAAAAAAAAATGTAATGTCTAGATGAGTTTCTGGGGAAATGTGCATAATTATCATGACAATAATATTGCAATTATAAAAATATGAATTATTCTAAAATAAACCAAAAAATTAAAGTTTAAAAAACTTTATGCAAAATATAATATCTTATTTATTTATTGTGTGAGATTCACTCGTATATAAACTGTAAAGATATATTTTGTTGTTGCATTTCTCATGTCTGTTCTGGTTTGTTCTCTCTCTGTCTGCAGGTTTTTCCTCCTCTGCCTAATGAAGCTGAGATCGCACACGCTAAAAAACTGTTTCGCCGCCGCAGAAATGACCGCCGGTGAGTCTCTCTTACAACACGACATGACCTTCTCCTTACGCTCAGAGCGTTGCGTTACTGTCCGACTCTCTTCCAGTTGTTTAGTGAACACATTGAGCACAGAGCACTGACGTTAGACTCTTAAAGCAGAAAACACACCAGCTCACCCTTTCTACACGTGTCCGAGTCGAATGTAATGAGAGCGTCAGCCGGTGCATTTGTGTTGTGTTTGGAGTAAAACTCAACGCTCTGTATCTGCATGCTCTTTACTCATAATCTTCACTGTTAATGCATAAAAGCACTTCCACCTTTCTGCTTTCACATTTTGACTTTGACCTCATCGGAACATTTCTCTGTTGTGATTTTCAGTTGCTAAGAAACTGCAAAAAAGTAAATATTTTGGTCTAAACTTGTGCAAAGGAGAAAGCAGAGGGTGAAAGAAAGCAAAACCCTTCTATTATTCATGGCTTTGTTAATGCACAGAAAAGCTCTGGTTGTCATCGGTCCGATGCCCTTGTGTGTGGAACCCAGTCTGACTGGATGTCTTCAGTGGATGTTTCTCATGTTTGCTTTGTGGTGCCGCCGTATTCAAGGACGTTTATACACTACTGAGGTTTTTGCTTTGACAGGGCGTGTGCAACAGAATGGATGGTTTATGTTTGAATAAAGACTCCCAGATTCCCTGCGGCCCAGAATGCACTGGGTCTGTCCGTCAGTGGCCTTTACTGGTGGTTTTGAGACAATCGGCAGAAGTATAAAGCTAAATGTAGGCTGTAAACGAATACAACACGGTCACATGACTTCCGGCTTCATGCGATGACGCTTTCAGTTTTTAATTAAAAAACATTTTCCCTGAAAGTTTGCGTTAGAATAGTTTGCAAGAGCGCGATAATAGACACAACAAGGCTGTAAAAGTGGACTAGTGAGTAGTGGTCGACCGATATTGTTTTTTTGATTGCCGATATCTTAGAGAGCAGGGAGGCCGATATAAAGGCGTTTTTTTATATATATATATATATATATATATATATACACTCACCTAAAGGATTATTAGGAACACCTGTTCAATTTCTCATTAATGCAATTATCTAATCAACCAATCACATGGCAGTTGCTTCAATGCATTTAGGGGTGTGGTCCTGGTCAAGACAATCTCCTGAACTCCAAACTGAATGTCAGAATGGGAAAGAAAGGTGATTTAAGCAATTTTGAGCGTGGCATGGTTGTTGGTGCCAGACGGGCCGGTCTGAGTATTTCACAATCTGCTCAGTTACTGGGATTTTCACGCACAACCATTTCTAGAGTTTACAAAGAATGGTGTGAAAAGGGAAAAACATCCAGTATGCGGCAGTCCTGTGGGCGAAAATGCCTTGTTGATGCTAGAGGTCAGAGGAGAATGGGCCGACTGATTCAAGCTGATAGAAGAGCAACTTTGACTGAAATAACCACTCGTTACAACCGAGGTATGCAGCAAAGCATTTGTGAAGCCACAACACGCACAACCTTGAGGCGGATGGGCTACAACAGCAGAAGACCCCACCGGGTACCACTCATCTCCACTACAAATAGGAAAAAGAGGCTACAATTTGCACGAGCTCACCAAAATTGGACAGTTGAAGACTGGAAAAATGTTGCCTGGTCTGATGAGTCTCGATTTCTGTTGAGACATTCAGATGGTAGAGTCAGAATTTGGCGTAAACAGAATGAGAACATGGATCCATCATGCCTTGTTACCACTGTGCAGGCTGGTGGTGGTGGTGTAATGGTGTGGGGGATGTTTTCTTGGCACACTTTAGGCCCCTTAGTGCCAATTGGGCATCGTTTAAATGCCACGGCCTACCTGAGCATTGTTTCTGACCATGTCCATCCCTTTATGACCACCATGTACCCATCCTCTGATGGCTACTTCCAGCAGGATAATGCACCATGTCACAAAGCTCGAATCATTTCAAATTGGTTTCTTGAACATGACAATGAGTTCACTGTACTAAAATGGCCCCCACAGTCACCAGATCTCAACCCAATAGAGCATCTTTGGGATGTGGTGGAACGGGAGCTTCGTGCCCTGGATGTGCATCCCACAAATCTCCATCAACTGCAAGATGCTATCCTATCAATATGGGCCAACATTTCTAAAGAATGCTTTCAGCACCTTGTTGAATCAATGCCACGTAGAATTAAGGCAGTTCTGAAGGCGAAAGGGGGTCAAACACAGTATTAGTATGGTGTTCCTAATAATCCTTTAGGTGAGTGTGTATATATATATATATATATATATATATATATATATATATATATATATAAAATAAATAAATCTTCAAAATAAACATGCTTATACTTTAGATGGCAACCTCTTGATTCTGCAATCCTATTTCAGTATTTTTCACAAATAAAGTAATTGTTTAAAAATATATATGAATGAAAAGGAAGTAAACACTGTAGGCTAACAGGGCACTCAGTAATCTGGTACGTTTGTGCGCGCTGGTAATCATTTGTTTCAAATACAGACACGGTAGCAGTAATTTTACATACAGCACTGTGTAAATGACATTAATATGACATAGTGGTCAACTGAATATAGCGCAGCATATTTTAAAATCAAGGACTTAAAGTTTGTCGCGTCTCCAGTGACGCTGAACTCTCCTGTCCGCATTTACTCCGACCTCCAAGCACAGAAACACATTCATGCAGGCTACAAATGCGCACTTCAGAAGATCTCACGGCTGGATTCGATTAAATCTGAAAGGATTGTGAAATTAAATGTTTATTAGATATTCAGAGATTTGTTTTAATGATAAAGTTCTCAGGCGCTGGCGTTTTCAGCACCGCCCATCAAAATAAAAGTCCCGCTTCTAACACATCGGCCAATCAGAAAAACTTACCTGCTGATATTTTAAAAATGCCAAATATCGGCCGATATATCAGCCTTGGCGATATATTGGTCAACCACTACTAGTGAGTAGGGTTGGGAATCGAAAATTGATTCCAATTCTGTAATCAAATACTTGAGGTTAGGAATCAGATACTTGTTATAAAATTAATTTCGATTCTTCTTATCGATTCCTTTGTGTGCATTTTAATATGACTTTAAACCATTCAAGCACAAGAAGACTTGCGCACAGAAAGCCGCCTCTCATACTTTATAGTGCGCGATACTGAACAGAGTTCTCTTCCGTGTCTTTTTGCACTTGAACGGACAAATATTTATTTCTGCGATTTGCTAATTTATTTGTTCTTTTTTAATTACCGAGTGTTTACTTGTCTTTAAAGGGGACCTATTATGCCCCTTTTTACAAGATGTAATATAAGTCTCTGGTGTCCCCAGAATGTGTCTGTGAAGTTTCAGCTCAAAATACCCCACAGATCATTTATTATACCATGACGTAAATGCCCATTTTTGAGTGGAAGGAAAAACACGCTGTTTTCGTGCATGTATCTTTAAATGCAAATGAGCTGCTGCTCCCCGCCCCCTTTCCAGAAGAGGGCGGAGCCTTTACAGCTCGTGCCTCCGATACTCTGCCAAAAACTAACAAAACATCTGTTTGGTTTTAATTGATCTCGCTCACGCTCTAGTGACATTGCAGTTCTTTAAGTTTATTATCTGCATGCGTTTTAAAGCCATATCAGTCTAAACTTCTGATATATGGTTTTCTGAGCGCACACACCTGAAGCACGCGCACAGAAAGCTGGATGTCAGACGGCGCGTCCCATGAGTATTAAACTAAGTTCTCTTTCACGTCTTATTGCGCTTAAACTGTCAAATACACACAAGGTTATGTCAAAAACACACGAAGTTCATATAAACAGCGAGTAAAGAAATCACATGTGTATATTAGATCTGTGTATTAAAGTGACAGCAGTGTAATATACAGTACCTACTGCTATATATGCTGTTAATATGAAACGACAAAAGAAAAACGCTCACTGCTCTTGACTGAATAACTTTAGTAGCTTTAATAAGAACACATTTCTTTCTTGAATGCTGCTGTTAAATGCTTAGGAGATAAACATGGTGGACTGTGTACAGCTCACTGAGGGGAGGAGCTATGCTAATTAATAGGGCGGAGTCCGTCAGCAGTCGTCTGTAAGCAGAATCGGACTCAGAATCGTAATCTTTAAAATTCCAACAATACCCAACCCTACTAGTGATTTAAATAAGTTTACCTGTTCTGTGTAATGATGTTTAATGTCCCGACAACCTCTGTAGTCCCATTTAGACACTTGTTAGCAAGTAAAAGCTTTAAAAACACACAAGGGGGTATTACTGATGTATTTTATGTTTTAGAATAAAACATGATAAATGTTGTGCTTGTGTCCACCACAGGCCTTATTTCAGGCATTTAACCAAAAACCCATTGACTTCGGGACGATGGAACCGGAAGTGCTAAAAAAGTGCCTACAAAAATACATCAGCCCTGCAGCACTTAATAAAACCACCCACAGCACCTTTGCATCGTGTTTGCAAGTTTTGCACGGGCACATTTTTGCATGTTTTACTTGGATTTTGACTACAAAAGTTAGAAGTAGGAGTAAAGACAATCTAGAGAATAAATCTTTAGAGAGCGAGAGTGTGTGTGTCAGTATTCACCTCACAACACAAGACGATTCTCTTCCCACATCCCTCTCTCTCTCTCTCTCTCTCTCCCTCTCCCACTCCTCTAACACAAGGCTTTTCAGCCTGTTATTGCTGGTGTTGGCCACCCACAATGCTTTGCTGCTGCCAGAGAGGACCCTGCGGTCATGTTGTTTGTTGGCATCAGTTCTTGCCTTTTCTTTTTCTCTTTCTCTAGATTAGTTTGTTGAATCGAAAAACATCTTTATGAAATGCAGCATATTTTGTGGACAGAATCTTGCAGGAAAGCAGTTTAGATTTATTAAGAGCCAGTCAACTAAAGAAGAGTGAGTGTGTGAGTGTCCATGTAAACTCACACATACTCAAAAAACTTGGGTCTTTTAGTATAAAAGACCGTTTGAGTTTGAGATCGGCAGATTCATCTGGTGTCTGTTCCAAAATATACAGCCTTGTGTCATTTATGTATACAGTGGGGAGAACAAGTATTTGATACACTGCCGATTTTGCAGGTTTGCCCACTTACAAAGCATGTAGAAGTCTGTAATTTTTATCATAGGTACTCTTCAACTTTGAGTGACGGAATCTAAAACAAAAATCCAGAAAATCACATTGTATGATTAAGTAATTCATTTGCATTTTATTGCATGACATAAGTATTTGATACATCAGAAAAGCAGAACTTAATATTTGGTACAGAAACCTTTGTTTGCAATTACAGAGATCATACGTTTCCTGTAGTTCTTGACCAGGTTTGCACACACTGCAGCAGGGATTTTGGCCCACTCCTCCATGCAGACCTTCTCCAGATCCTTCAGGTTTCAGGGCTGTCGCTGGGCAATACGGACTTTCAGCTCCCTCCAGAGATTTTCTATTGGGTTCAGGTCTGGAGACTGGCTAGGCCACTCCAGGGCCTTGAGATGCTTCTTACGGAGCCACTCCTTAGTTGCCCTGGCTGTGTGTTTCGGGTCGTTGTCATGCTGGAAGACCCAGCCACGACCCATCTTCAATGCTCTTACTGAGGGAAGGAGGTTGTTGGCCAAGATCTCGCGATACATGGCCCCATCCATCCTCCCCTCAATACGGTGCAGTCGTCCTGTCCCCTTTGCAGAAAAGCATCCCCAAAGAATGATGTTTCCACCTCCATGCTTCACGGTTGGGATGGTGTTTTTGGGGTTGTACTCATCCTTCTTCCTCCAAACATGGCGAGTGGAGTTTAGACCAAAAAGCTCTATTTTTGTCTCATCAGACCACATGACCTTCTCCCATTCCTCCTCTGGATCATCCAGATGGTCATTGGCAAACTTCAGACGGGCCTGGACATGCGCTGGCTTGAGCAGGGGGACCTTGCATGCGCTGCAGGATTTTAATCCATGACGGCGTAGTGTGTTACTAATGGTTTTCTTTGAGACTGTGGTCCCAGCTCTCTTCAGGTCATTGACCAGGTCCTGCCGTGTAGTTCTGGGCTGATCCCTCACCTTCCTCATGATCAGTGAGGTGAGATCTTGCATGGTGCCCCAGACCGAGGGAGATTGACCGTCATCTTGAACTACTTCCATTTTCTAATAATTGCGCCAACAGTTGTTGCCTTCTCACCAAGCTGCTTGCCTATTGTCCTGTAGCCCATCCCAGCCTTGTGCAGGTCTACAATTTTATCCCTGATGTCCTTACACAGCTCTCTGGTCTTGGCCATTGTGGAGAGGTTGGAGTCTGTTTGATTGAGTGTGTGGACAGGTGTCTTTTATACAGGTAACAAGTTCAAACAGGTGCAGTTAATACAGGTAATGAGTGGAGAACAGGAGGGCTTCTTAAAGAAAAAATAACAGGTCTGTGAGAGCCGGAATTCTTATTGGTTGGTAGGTGATCAAATACTTATGTCATGCAATAAAATGCAAATTAATTATTTAAAAATCATACAATGTGATTTTCTGGATTTTTGTTTTAGATTCCGTCTCTCACAGTTGAAGTGTACCTATGATAAAAATTACAGACTTCTACATGCTTTGTAAGTAGGAAAACCTGCAAAATCGGCAGTGTATCAAATACTTGTTCTCCCCACTGTATGTACCATATTTGTGAAAGAAAGAAATTAATACTTCAGCATTATTTGAATAATTAATTTGTATTATTTAGTCAAAAGTGACAGTAAAAAAAATTCTTTTTGAAATAAATTCTGTTCTCTTAAACGTTCAATTCATCAAAGACCAGAATAAACTCAGACCCTGTTCACCCTCTGGATGAGGAGTGATGGTGGACCTTCACAATGGAAAAGAGAGGGAAGACATGGACACAAAAGCCATCAATAAATACTTTATTTTGGGGGGGGGGTTTCTTGTACTTGCCACTCACAGTCAAAGTGTTCGATTACGCCTATTTAAAGAAACTTCCATTGTGGAAACCGTCCTGTCTTTTCATATTTACTGCAACGTTTCTTTGGCTTTTGTAGCATTATGTAGATGTCATGTCATTCAGTTGTTTCCCTTAAACCCTGTAGCTCCTGTAACATTTTATAGTCATTTTATTTTATTTTTAATTAATTAATTTTTTTACATTTTTTATTTTTAATTAATTATTTTTTTTTAATTTATTTTTAATTAATTTTTTTTTTATTTTTTTTAATTAATTTATTTTTTTTTATTTTTTTCTCCCAAGTAGATTTCATAACTGTCCCAATCATATATTCTTGCATTTTTGTCTTAGATTTTACTGTTCCATCTCCTCCTTTTCCTTTTGTTCTTCCTGTTTCTTTTAGTTCTCTCGTGTCTTCTTGTGTTCCATTTCCTCCTTGTTTCTACCCTCTCATCCACATTCACACATCATCTCCCTGTCGTACCCGTAGCCGATCCGATCTGCCCCAGGAAGATCTGACGGTGCTGCTGCCGGCCGAGGGGAAGCGGCAAGTGTCCAGGTCAGTGTCTCAAACGGGTCCAGCTCCAAGCGGCTCTCCTGAATCCTGTCCTCTCTCTCTTGTCCTTCCACTTACAAACTTGGCTCCTGAAAACCGGTCTCCTGAACTGCTTGTGGGATCCAACCCCCTCTTGGGATTCAAACTAACCATCTTCTTCTGACTAGCCTGGAATTGTGTTCTTGAGATCCACTTTATTCTGCTTGCACAACAAATCCTGATCACTGTACAGTATGTTCTCATCCTCTCGCTTCAGATGAGTCATCATTAACCTACATAGTATCTCCGTACGTCCAGTAATGGGAACAGGCATTAAGGTGATGGGTATGAGGGAATGTTAATGAAGGTTATTATGGGAAGGGTTTGAGAAGATCTGGTGGAGTGAAAGGAGTGCTAGACATTAGTGGTTGACCGATTATTTGATGGCCAATGTTGAAATAAAGCATATTTTGATATTTATATTATTTGATTAATGCATATTAAATTAATTTATTCATTAATTTAAAAAAACTAAAATTGGCTGATATATCGGTCAACCACTACTAGACATTACCTGAAAACACAGAAATGGAGGCCGATGCATTTAGGATCTTCTAGAGATGATCTGTTTTACATGGTGGAGATTTAGTGCGTATTCTATGATGGAAAAGTGTGGGTTACTATAGCCTTAATCAGAGTAAACAGCATGTTTCATTTGGCAAAATGCAGAGATACAGTTTGTCCAGTATGTCGTAATTTTCACAGCCTATCTTTTCCTGAGTTATTTGTCCCCTTGAACATTTTGCAAGGATGTGTTTTTCAATTTTTGATCAGCAGATTTGCACTGTACTTCTCTTCCTCATTTGTATTAATTAAAATCTGGCGTCTGCTGTGAGTGAAGTCTTTAACTTAAGAGAAGCAGGCGTGATTCCCATCAGTGACAGACCTGTCAGTAAGGGTTTATCTTGTGTAAAGCAAACACATTATGTTTCTGTTATGTAAGAGGTTTTCTCATAACTTTTTGTTGTATTGTGGTGTGTGTGTACTGTGTGAATGAGGGAAGGGTTGGGTGTGGACACCATTGAATCTGGCTCTTGCTCTGCTTAAAACACTGAAGTGTCTCTCGGTGTATGTCTTACACACACACACGTTTTCATCTTTGAATGTTCATAAACACATTTTTCTCATATTTTGTCATTGTTGCAGCTCCTCTCTTCCCAGTCTGTCAGTAACGCTCTGTTTAGTTCCTGTCTCTATGAAGCCCCTCCTTCTGAAAAGCTCAATGTGCTCTGATTGGTCGGCTGGAGCAGTGTGTTGTGATTGGTCAACTGCTTGAGTGTGTTTGGGAAATGTCCCGCCCCTTACCATAACCGTCAGTTTCAACACACTACTAACTAGCTCAACCAGGCCCCGCCCCTTTATTCTGCGTATGAATTATTTAAATGAGGAATATTGTGACGTGTTGGTTCCCGGCAGAAAACTCAAGACTACAATGGAGACGTTTCAGGGAGTTCAAAAACACTGACACTGATATAGAGAATAACTCCTGCTGGAGGGACATTGAAACTTTGCAGAGCTTTTTAATAGATTTTGACAAATGAACAGATTATGTCTGATATTATCAGATTATATCTGCTTACCTGTATCTGAAGCAGTAGATCATGACACTAGCAACGCAAAGGTCATGGGTTTGTTTCCCAGGGAATGCATGAACTGATAAAAATGTGTACCTTGAATGCAATGTAAGTTGCTTTGGATAAAAGTGTCTGCCAAATGCATGAATTGCCATGAATGGCAATATTTAATATAAAGCTATATAGAGCAAGGCTTTGGACCAATGAGAGTTCAGTGTGGGTGGAGCTACGCTACATTGTGCTTGTAATGGTCATTGCAGGTTAAAACAAATCAATAATATGGAAGAAATGATGTGTCATTTTGTTGTGTCATGCCTGGTTAAGATGTTCTGTTTATTTGGTTAACAACTAACACTGGGTTGATTTTCCAGCATTTGTTTCATAATTTTTAAAGTCAAAGTTTCATTTATTCATCTAACTGAGATCTTAATTTACTCTATATATCTGAAGTCTCTCGCGTGCGATTCTGTTCAGATGTTTGTTTGAATAGAAGTGCTTTGACTCCTCTCTGAAACACATTCAAGGGCTTCATCATAATCGACTCCAAATTAAACTTTTCTTCAAAGATTCTTTTTATCTAGATTTTTTTTCATGTTCTGTTGAGATTTGCACTTTTGCAAGGTTTTTAAAGTAGCTAAAGCACCATTTGCCTTGAGAACACGATGAAATTAGTTAAAATGTTAAAATTGCATGTTGTTAATGCTACATCTTTTTATTGCAGAATATGTTACCGTTTATATATGACAGACACCGATCCGGCATAACATTATGACCGACGGATGACTGACAGGTGAAGTGAATAACACTGATTATCTCTTCATCACAGCACCTGTTAGTGGGTGGGCTATATTAGGCAGTAAGTGAGAATTTTGTCCTCAAAGTTGATGTGTTAGAAGCAGGAAAAATGGGCAAGCGTAAGGATTTGAGCGAGTTTGACAAGGGCCAAATTGTGATGGCTAGAAGACTGGGTCAGAGCATCTCCAAAACTGCAACCAACAGTCTATAGTGGTCAGTAAAAGTGGTCCAAGAAAGGAACCGTGGTGAACCGGCGACAGGGTCATGGGCGGCCAAGGCTCATTGATGCACGTGGCGAGAGAAGGCTGGCCTGTGAGGTCCGATCAAACAGACGAGCTACTGTAGCTCAAATTGCTCAAGAAGTTAATGCTGGTTCTGATAGAAAGGTGTCAGAATACACAGTGCATTGCAGTTTGTTGCGTATGGGGCTGCATAACCGCAGACCAGTCAGGGTGCCCATGCTGACCCCTGTCCACCGCCGAAAGCGTCAACAGTGGGCACGTAAGCATCAGAACTGGACCTCGGAGCAATGGAAGAAGGTGGCCTGGTCTGATGAATCACGTTTTCTTTTACATCACGTGGATGGCCGGGTGCGTTGCTTACCTGGGGAACACATGGCACCAGGATGCACTATGGGAAGAAAGCAAGCCGGCGGAGGCAGTGTGATGCTTTGGGAAATGTTCTGCTAGGAAACCTTGGGTCCTTTGACACGTACCACCTACCTAAGCACTGTTGCAGACCATGTACACCCTTTCATGGAAACGGTATTCCCTGGTGGCTGTGGCCTCTTTCAGCAGGATAATGCGCCCTGCCACAAAGCAAAAATGGTTCAGGAATGGTTTGAAGAGCACAACCACGAGTTTGAGTTTTGGACTTGGCCTCCAAATTCCCCAGATCTCAATCCAATCGAGCATCTGTGGGATGTGCTGAACAAACAAGTCCGATCCATGGAGGCCCCACCTCGCAACTTACAGGACTCAAAGGATCTGCTGCTAACATCTTGGTGCCAGATACCACAGCACACCTTCAGGGGTCTAGTGGAGTCCATGCCTCGATGGGTCAGGGCTGTTTTGGCAGCAAAAAGGGGACCAACACAATATTAGGATTGTATATCGTATATATCGATAATATATATATTGTAATGTTGATGGTCATAATGTTATGCCTGATTGGTGTTCAAAAGTATCTGTGTGAAGCATGTTCCCGTGGAGCGATGTCAAGGGTTAACCCACATAAAGTCTAAAGAATGTCACGGTCAGCACCTTGATGTCTTATTTTCAACCTGTCATTCAGCACACTCAGTGTGTGTCTCCCCTAAAATTAACCCCTCGTAAAACCAGAACACCACGGTCAAACATGACCTTAACCTGGACGTCTCGCTCTAAAGCTGTCAATCAAACGTAAAGCCTGTCCTCGCAGCGAGGAGATTCCCGTGTGTGTGGCATCATGTGTGCGTGAGTGTTTTAAAGGGCACAGAGTACTGTGTTTCACAGGTGCTCAGAGGTTACGTGTGTTAACGGTCACTAGTAAAGACGTTAGGCTTTGAAGTGTCAGCTGATGTTGTAGATTTGAGATGGGCATTGTGTGTTCTCTTCAGGCCTCTGTACGCTTGTTTACTCTTCAGAGAAGCTGTATTATTGACCTTGTTCCTTCATCCTACATTACTGACACTGGAAGACGGTGCACAACAGTGCTGGCATGGTACGAATAGTCTGCAAAACACTCATTTCTTTATTGCTATAAATCTAGACATTTAGGTCTAAATTTAAGATTTATGTATTTGAATTGCATAGAAAATGTCCATCCATTTGGATTACAGTTTTAACAAACTAATAATGTGATGAATATTTGTCAGATACATCGGTAAGATTTCTGTAATAGTCCTATACACAAATACACAGTAATCAGGTTCATATTTGTCATCATTAAATACCAATTTCTTGCGATCTCATACATTTGAACCACAGATACAGTATTTTAACCATTCTCATACTTTCATTTAATACATTTAGTTTTTACAAATGAACAGATCTATGCTGATTCTAAGCATAAATAAATGCATTTTAAAAATGATTATTTAAATAAAATCAAATAGATATAAATAGTTAATAATTTATGCAATGATTTTTTTGAGTGCAGAAATCTTACCTGTTTCTTACCCGTTTTATTTATGTGACTGAAAAATAAATCACATTATGTTTTGTTAGATTGTGTTAGAACTGTATAATCCAAATAAATGAAGACTTTATATGCAATTCAAATACATAAAGCAATAAGCCCCTTAGTTGCTCTAAATTCACTGTAAACCACGGCTTCACAGGGATTATTGCTTTCATAAAATGTTTTTTCCATAAGAAAAATATTTATTTTAGTATTTAAACGCAGTGGCGCAGTAATACTGATGTAATGAGGTCACACAGATTGTTTGTATTGTAGAGTAATTTACAACGGCTTTGAACACGGCTCAACCAATCAGAATCAAGGACCAGAACTACGTATCTGCTGTATAATCTTAGATTTAGGCCTAAATACATTTATTGAATTCTATATTAACATATTATGTTGCTGTACAAGTTGTTTAGTCATAGTGAAATCTCATTGGTCCAAAAATCCTGAATATGTTTAGATTGGCTTGGATTTTTTTTTCTGGCGCTTTATGCAGCATTTTACTTACAGTGATGCCTGAAAAAATGCCATTGAAACTCAATTTGCATTTAACTTGGATGAAGTGTATTACATTTTGTTTGTGAAATCTGTAAATGGCTTGAATCCAAATATTGTCTTTTCTTAGATTATAGCAGTCAGTGATGCTAACATTTGTTCACACAGACATAATAATTAATGACACACATAGCGTGTACTAACGCATTCAATGCTGTCAATGCATGCTGACGCGGACAGCACATGTCAGCGTGTCTGTATGTGTGCAAACACATGTAATGTACACACAGGCTTGTGTGATTTGTAAAGCCATAATCCAGTGTTGGTCTGCATGACTGGAGTTCTGCTGGTGAAGACAGATCATCCCGTCAGCCCGGTGCAAACATGGAGATCTGGGTGATTACATATTGACTCACATTTGCTGTAAATCATTATACACATTCACAAATACACTGTGTGTGACTGCAGTTATTAGTAGTGGTATTTAAGACAATCATCACTATTACTAATGCTCATATTTTGGCTTAAGGCCCGTTCACACCAAGAACGATAACTGTAAAAACTGTAAAGATAACTATATTGACGTCCACATGATAACTTTCTGTTGACTGTCAATGTTTTTATTGTTCATCAGCTGGAAATTGTTCTGAAAATGATTCCATAAATATTATTCCTCTCTGTCGTTTTTGTTATATTTGTGGTGGGGTGTCTCTGTTCTCATAGTAGTAGAACAGTTATTAAAACTAGTAGTTTTAACTGGTAGTTAATAGGTTTTATTTACACATTTATTTATTTATTTGTGTAATTATGTATTTATTTTTTGCATTTATTTCTTTGCTTATTTAGTTATTTTGACTTAAACACCCAGAATGCTCTTAAAATTCAGTGTTTGTTGACCTGCATTGTCCTTCAGAATTTATATTATATTAATTTTTTTTATTATTTTTTTTTTGTTTTGTTTGTTTTTATGTATTCATTTATTTATTTATTTGTAATTATTTATATTAATGTGTTTATTTAAAAAAAAAAAGTGTATGTATTTATTTGTGTATTTTTGTATTTATTTATTTATTTGTTTGTTTTGTATTATTTATTTAACCACCCAGAACATCCTAGCTACTGCTTGGCAACATTCTGGCAACTACCCAGAACACCTTAGCAACTGCATAACAATGTATGACTACTGCTTTGAACACCTAATCAGTTATTTAGCGAATACACACTGGCAATCACCTAACAATGCCCTAGCAACTCACTTGTAACTACAAAAAAGAACAGAACACCTTAGCAACTGCCTAACAACACCCTGGAGACCACACTTGACACAGTATTTGCATGGGCAAGAAGCACTCATTGACACTGTCGATTACAGGCTGTTTTTGTTGTTGTTCTAGGAGGCCGCAGCGCCTGCCTGGAGGAGGAGGGACTGGTGGGAAATCCCAGAATCCTCAGCAGCAGCAGCAGGGACCGCAGCAGCAACAACAGCCCAATCAGATGCAACAGCCCAACACAGAGCACCAATCAGGTGCCGGCATTAAGCATGGAGGGCGGGGTTACCCGGGGCAGCAGAGCCAGGGCGGGCGGCAGGGTGGGCCGCATCACGGCTACAGCCAGAACCGCCGCTGGCATCAGCATCCCAAACACCAGATGAACAGTTTCAATCAAGGGCCCCCGGGGGCCGACAGGGGCCTCACACGCAATACCAAAGAGACAGAGAATGTAAAATATGAGGAGCCAGAGCCCCACACAGAGAGAGGAGCGAAGGACGAGCCTGCGAAAGATGAGAGGAAGAAAGAAGACAAGGAGAAGACGGAGAGCGGGAAGATCAGCTTACTGCAGTCATCGAAAGAGAGACTGAGGAGGAGATTGAAAGAGAAGGTGCTTTTGAATTCCAGTTTAGTTCCTGAAACTGAGTTGAATTCGAATTGATATAGATAAATGCAGAATTGCCATTTGAATTTATAGAGATGGATGGATGGATGGATGGAAAGACAGAAGTCCAGATAGATAGATAGATAGATAGATAGATAGATATTAATTTAATTCAAAAATTTAAACCACCCCCATTCCTCAGTGTTCCAAGTCACATGACCACTCTCGCTGTTCTTTGATTGGCAGGAGGAAGTTCCCGTGGCAACGGCCGGACCTCAGCGGAACCGAATGGACAGATTATTAGAGATTCTAAACAGTATGAAAAACAACAGCAGCGGCGTGGAGGGTCAGCTGACCACATTCATGGAGGAGGCGCAGAACTCGGCCGACTCCGAGGAGACGCTGAACCAGATCGTGCACACGATTTACCGCAAGGCGGTCAGCGACCGAAGTTTTGCGGCCACGGCTGCCAAACTCTGTGACAAGATGGCTCTGTTCATGGTGGAAGGCACCAAATTCCGCTCACTCTTACTCAACATGTTACAGGTAAGAACTTAATATCCAGAACCTATTTCATCATGTTCATGTTCTGCAGGTTGTCTCCGAGGACCAATCAGATTGCACGCTACAGTGGCCAGATGTCGCTCAGAAGGACTTTCTGCAAATGTCATCCCACCTGCTGCTCTCAACTCTTTCGTTCCTCTTTTGTGTCTGCGTTCTCTCTTTCTCTTCTTCCTCTTTTTCTCGAGGGCTTCAGGATGTGACTCATCCACGCAATCCAGCTGAGTGACCCTGTACAATTTCCTCATTGGACAAAAGGGACGTTTTCGGCCCCAAACACTTTCACCTCATTTTAAAAGTTAGGAGTTTGACAGATCTTTCTGAAAGATGATGAATATTCTGTGAAGAAATAGTTCAACATGAAATTGTCATCACTCATTTCCGTGGAATAGAAATCCTTAAAATCAACTTCAAAATGAAAAAAAAAAAATTCTGGGTGAAAAAACACGAAATGCTCCAAAAGTATAAAATATGACCCTTTTAATGTACTTGTGGCTGGCGCTGCAGGGAGACGCGCTGTAGATGTGTGTTTATGGCGTGTCTCTGTCTCTGTTGTTCTGGTCAGTCTGTCTGTACGGCGGTTTTGCTGGTGAAGCTCGAAGTATTTTATCATTGTTTTTGGGAACTGACTGTTAGACTCATTTCTCACATTGATGTGACACCAGAACTCTGACCTGCTGCTGGTACGGCCAAAACACACATCCTGCTCTACACACATACACACACACACACTCACCCTCATACACTCTCACGCACACACTCACACCCTCATACACACACACAAACTCTCACACACACTCCCACACACACACACACTCACACACACACTCACTCCCTCATACACTCACACCTGCAGATGTCAATAACAGGATCATGAAAGAAAACTAAAGCCATCTATTACAATCAAACTTTAAAAAAAAAAAACATACAAAATAATTTATAGTATTTTTTGCGATTCTATGTAATCTATTACATTAGCATTATTTAGTATCTATAAAAGGCAAATTATCTAAACTGACATAATATTGATGATTTCATAAATTTCAGAGATTAATTTTCTCCTATTATTTTATAAACCGCTATAACAATTTAATCAGTTAAAATCAATTACTTATTACAATTTAAAAGAACTGTTTTCTATGTGAATAAATGTTAAGATATAATTTATTCCTGTGATCAAAGCTGTATTTTCAGCATCATTACTCCAGTCTTCAGTGTCACATGATCCTTCAGAAATCATTCTAATATGCTGATCTGCTGCTCAAGAAACATTTATGATTTATGACAGTGTTGAAAACGCTTAATGTTCTGCTTCATATTTTTGTGGAACCTGTGATACATTTTTCAGGATTCTTTGATGAATAGAATAGCATTCATTTAAAATAGAAATCTTTTGGTAACATTATTAATGTCTTTACTGTTGCTTTTGATCAACTGAATGCGTCCCTGCTGAATAAAACTGATCCCATACATTTGAACAGTAGTGTAATTGTTTAAACCGATAAGTCATGATACTAAAAAAATTCCTTTTTTGCCTTTTGGCATGTAGTAGCCCCTTTAACTGTCTCAGGCATCAGTCTGGAGTTTTGAGTGTGTATTGTGGATGAATCATCCGGGTTGTCCTCACATAAACCGGCGCTCTTCACCCGTATGCCGCTCGAGCAGACTCTTTCGTTCTGACGGGATTATGTAACAGATACACACAGATGCAAGCGTCTCTGACCCTAGCGAAAGGACATGTCTGCTCCGACTCATTTAGCAATCTGCCACAAACACACAGACGGCTTATCGCAGAACAGAGACGAGCTGCGCGCGTGCGTGTGCGTGTGTGCGTGTGCGTGTGCGCGTGCGCGTGCGTCTATGTGAAAGAGAAAGTCCATTGAGTTTTTGGTGTGCACTTGTATTGTTCATGATGTGTCAGGCATGCTGGGAAATGTAATGGATTATTTTAGAACTAAAATAATCTGTATGTTGGAGTCTCTGTGTGTTGGTGTTCTCTGAATATATGCTAACGGTCAAAAGTTTGGAGTAATTACGATTTTTTTTATGTTTTTGAAAAGTCTCTTCTGCTCACAAGGCTGCATTTATTGGATGTAAAATGCAGTAAAATCCGTAATATTGTGAAATATTACAATTTAAAATAACTGTTTTCTATGTGAATATATATTATAAAATGTCATTTATTCCTGTGATCAAAGCTGAATTTTCAGCATCATTACTCCAGTCTTCAGTGTCACATGATCCTTCAGAAATCATTCTAATGTAATGATGCTGAAAATTCAGCTTTGATCACAGGAATAAATTACATTAAGACATATTCAAATAGAAATTTTTTTTTTATTATTTGTAATAATATTTCACAATATTACTTCTTTTACTGTGTGGTGAGCAGAAGAGACTTCTTTCAAAAACATAATAAAATGGTAACTATTTCAAATGTTTTGTATTCATGTGCATGTCCTGACCGGTCTGTGTCTCTCCAGAGGGACTTCAAGCGGCGTGAGGAGCTGCAGCAGACGGATGTGGAGTGCTGGCTGGGCTTCATCACGTTTCTGTGTGAAGTGTTCGGCACCATGAGGAGCAGCGCTGGAGAGCCGTTCAGAGTGCTGGTGTGCCCCATCTACTCCTGCTTAAGAGAGGTACACACAACACACGTCATGAACTACATGCCAAAGGGAAGTACTGTATGCAGAATCTACTCATAAAATACTGTTACTCTGACCGGACAGAATATCGTGCGTCATATCTCTCTCTCTCTCTCTCTGGTAGATGTGATTAAAATGACACATTAACTCATAAACAACAGTCAGACAGAGATAAAAATCAAAACAAATTCCTACACATTTTACTCTTATTAAAGGAGACCTATTATGCCCTTTTAAAAAGTCTTGGTTGTGTTTTATTTTGGTGGTTTGTAAACGTCATATTTATTTATTTATTTCGATTACTCATGCAGCTCTACTCGCAAGGTAGTTTTGAGTTGTGAAAGTTACTGTATTTTTCACAATATATCAAACTATACATATATGTATATCAGACCCCTTATAGACTTAAAGATTATCTTTGTCTAGTGAAATGCCCCGATCGCTCATGAATAGGGCTTCCCTGTCTGGGCTGAATCCTGTCAGTTGTTCAGGTGATGACAGACGTGATCCATCAAAAGCCAAAGTTTGATTCTTCAGCAGCTCGACATCAAAGAGACGTGATCTGGGGGAGAGTTCAGTGTGTGTTTGTGTGTATGAATGCCGCTATTCAAGATCGCAGCCAGATTAACATCCCGTTCGGCTCTCATATCGGCACGTCCCGACACGATCGTCTGGGAGTCTGAACAGGCACTTTGTGTCGGTGTGTGACAGCGATTACGTCTCAGCCAGGTGTGAAGTGTGTGTTGTGTGTGTTGTGTGCGCCTGTGGACCGGCAGAGCAGGTTGGTTAATTACAGGTGATCCAGCTGTAGTTTGGAGCTGACAGGTGTATTTGGAGCGCTGAGGGTGTGGGAGAAAATAAAAGACAGGATGAATGGAGGGAGGGAGAAAAGAGACCGTCTGTTGTTCATTTGAAAGCTGCTTGAGCCGAAGGGTTGGACGCGTCTCTGATCTTCTCAAACACTTTTGTTGGTTTCTTTTGTGCATTTTCATCACTTTTACATAGTTGCATACAGTTAGAACTAAAATATACAAAAAATAGGCTGTAGAAGGACGTTGTATGCACTTTATTCTCATTTGAGAACCTACAGTCACATACTACACTATTTGTTAATAGATTTGGAAGGCTTTTAAATTATCTAGTGTTAAATCTTATCTAGAAAAATTTGAAAATAGAATTACCTCTATACAAAGAAAGGCAGTAGGATAGCCAAAGTTTTTGTTTGTTTTTTTTTGTTTTTTTAAATAGATGCAATATTTGCATATTAAACTGCCTCTATTATGCTATTTTAAAGGATACTAATTGTGTTTTGGAGTCTCCTACAACAGGTTTACATGCATTCAAGTTCAAAAACGCTTTAATTTTCTCATAATATACATTGCAGCATCAGCTCTTTTCTCACAGTGCCTGAAACGGTTCGATAATTGTTCCAGTCTCTCTAAACCCATCCTTTCTACGAGTCTACTCTGCTCTGATTGGTCAGACGGCCCAGTCTGTTGTGATTGGTCTACTCTACTCTGCTCTGATTGGTCAGACGGCCCAGTCTGTTGTGATTGGTCTACTCTGCTCTGATTGGTCAGATGGCCCAGTCTGTTGTGATTCGTCTACTCTGCTCTGATTGGTCAGACGGCCCAGTCTGTTGTGATTGGTCTACTCTGCTCTGATTGGTCAGACGGCTCAGTCTGTTGTGATTGGTCTACTCTGCTCTGATTGGTCAGACGGCCCAGTCTGTTGTGATTGGTCTACTCTGCTCTGATTGGTCAGACGGCCCAGTCTGTTGTGATTGGTCTACTCTGCTCTGATTGGTCAGACGGCCCAGTCTGTTGTGATTGTTCTACTCTGCTCTGATTGGTCAGACGGCTCAGTCTGTTGTCATTGGTCTACTCTGCTCTGATTGGTCAGACGGCTCAGTCTGTTGTCATTGGTCTACTCTGATCGGTCAGATGGCCCAGTCTGAATTTTGGCTCTGGATCTTCCTCAGCACTGGATAAACAATGATACAAACGGTAACAATGGCGTCAGTTTGACTGTATCAATTCCAGCACAAGACTCAATGGAGTTGCTTTGGTAGCACAGAAAACAGCATCTTTTCGACATGAACAACATGAACCAAACTCTATCCGTCTCAGCTATAACTACAGATTTTGAGGGCGGAGCAAAGTAGACGTTGCTTGAAAGTAGCCAATTAAAACCATAGTCTGGCATTATGCAAATTTGTTACAAACCTACGTAGGTTTGAGGAGGAAATAAGACTGGAATTACTGACGACTCTTTTCAGCAGTTCAGAATCACTTCTTTCCTCTGGGAGACAATAACTCCATTTATCTGCACTTTGATCTTTGTAACTTTACAGGCCTTTTACATTCACAAACAGCTCTATTACACACTAAATGACAGTAATATCTTAAAAAGCATAATAGGGGCTTTGAGTCAGCATTGCAGACGACTCTATGTTAAAAGTGAACTATTTTGCAGAGTCCAGGAAAGCAGCATTAAATATTTCATACATACTGAAATTGTCATATTTTTGTATGTGTACAAAATTGTAATGTGTATACATGTTATATTATTAATGTTATACTGCATGCATGCTGTATTGTTTGGTACATGTTGTTTACATCTCAGATCTGCTGCAGAGATCCTGCAGTGTTTATTGCTGATGTCTATTAAATGGAAAAGCAATGCATTTTGGGTAGTGACCTCAGTTGACACAGGAGAACAGTTATTACAGCAGACAAGATAGTGTGTGCAGCTCAGTACGTACGCAGACAGACAGACACTGCAAACAAATGATCATGGCTCTCTCTAGCTAACTATCGGCAGTGTTTATGAAATCTCCATAATACACTATAAAAAAGTTAGAGTTTTCATCCGGGAACGAACACGTCACAATATTCCTCATTTAAATCATTCCCACCCAAGCAGAATAAATGGGCGGGGCCTGGTTGAGTTAGTTAGTAGTGTGTTGAATCTTGCGGTTATGGTAAGGGGCGGCACTTTTTCCAAACATGCTCGAGCGGTTGACCAATCACAACACACTGCTCCAGCCGACCAATCAGAGCACACTGTGCTTTTCAGGAGGAGGGGCTTCATAGTGACAGGAACTAAACAGAGCGTTACTGACAGACTGGGAAGAGAGGAGCTGCAACAATGACAAAATATGAGAAAAATAATGAACATTCAGAGCCAAAAGGGCATAATATGGCCTCTTTAAAATATCTTTGTGCTAGTGGAGAGTTTGACCATGTAGGATCATGTTAATTTTTGAGGCCTTCAGGGAGATAATTACAGTCTTGTCTTTATGTTCTTCATTATGTTCATTCTGATGTGGAGTTGTATTCGTGTACGAGGTTAGTTTGAGGTGGTTTCTGTAACACGAGCTCCGCTCCTGCTCTCTGGGGACGTCATTATGGACTATATAACTCTAGACTTAAAGCAGCGGTTACCCTGGAGACCAGCATAAGGAGACCCCATCAGTAATTACCCGAGACCACCAGGACTAGAAACCTCTAGACACCAATATACATGTTCACTCCTTCAAACGCCGCGGGCCATGGATTCAGCTCTGCTATATCGTATCATAAATTCAGAGACACATTCTTTCTGGAAAGGATATTTTGGGTACTTTCTGACTTGGTTCTGTTATAGTATGCTGCAATGTAAGGGTTATTCAGTCCTTGCAATTATTGTTCAGGTGAAATCTCGTTAAAGAGTGAAAAGACAGTTGTGGAAAACCTGAAAATATAAGGGAAATTGAAGGCTGTGTCAAAATGTTATGTATTGAATGAAATCTTACAGTCCATTGAAAAGTCATGGAAGTTTTGATAGTGAAATATACAAAATACATACCGTTCAAAAGATAGAAAGATTAAAAAGTCTTATGCTCACAAGGCTGCATTTATTTGATGAAAAATACAGTAAAAACTTTAAATATTACAGTTTAAAATAACTGTTTTCTATGTGAATATATGTTAAATGTAATTTTATTCCTGTGATCAAAGCTGTATTTTCAGCATCATTACTCCAGTCTTCAGTATCACATGATCCTTCAGAAAATAAAGGGAAGGAGAGAATAAAATAACATCAGAAGTACATACAATATACACAAAAACAGCAACTATAAACCAAAGAAAACTATGAACCAAAAAAAAAAACCAAAGCATTTACTTTCTTTACTGTCACTTTTGATCAATTTAATGCATCCTTGCTTAAAAGTTTTTTTTTTTTTGTAACACTTTACTTAAAGCCTTTATGTATAATGCATTATAAACATTTTAATGCATTAATTATGCCTTATAATAATGCATTATATGGTCTCATGAATAATTGTAACCACAGTTATAATAAACTATATTGCCAAAAGTATTGGGACACCCCTCCAAATCATTTAATTGAGGTGTTCCAATCACTGCACAGAAGTAGCCAACTTTCAGAGTCAATAGCTACAGACCTCCAAACTTCATGTGGCCTTCAGATTAGCTCAAGAACAGTGCGTAGAGAGCTTCAAGGAATGGGTTTCCATGGCCGAGCAGCTGCATCCAAGCCTTACATCACCAAGTGCAATGCAAAGCGTCTGATGCAGTGGTGTAAAGCACGCCGCCACTGGACTCTAGAGCAGTGGAGACGTGTTCTCTGGAGTGACCAATCACGCTTCTCTGTCTGGCAATCCGATGGACGAGTCTGGGTTTGGCGGTTGCCAGTAGAACGGTGCTTGCCTGACTGTATTGTGCCAAGTGTAAAGTTTGGTGGAGGAGGGATTATGGTGTGGGGTTGTTTTTCAGGGGTTGGGCTTGGCCCCTTAGTTCCAGTGAAAGGAACTCTTAATGCTTCAGCATACCAAGACATTTTGGACAATTTCATGCTCCCAACTTTTTGGGGATGGCCCCTTCCTGTTCCAGCATGACTGTGCACCAGTGCACAAAGCAAGGTCCATAAAGACATGGATGAGCGAGTTTGTTGTGGAGGAACTTGACTGGCCTGCACAGAGTCCTGACCTCAACCTGATAGAACACCTTTGGGATGAATTAGAGCGGAGACTGCGAGCCAGGCCTTCTAGTCCAACATCAGTGCCTGACCTCACAAATGTGCTTCTAGAAGAATGGTCAAAAATTCCCATAAACACACTCCTAAACCTTGTGGAAAGCCTTCCCAGAAGAGCTGAAGCTGTTATAGCTTTAAAGGGTGGGCCAACTCGGATTAAGAATGGGATGTCATTAAAGTTCATGTGCATGTAAAGGCAGGCATCCCAAAACTTTTGGCAATATAGTGTACATTATAACACACCTTTAGAAAGTATAATGCATTAAAACACAACAAACAACCAATTTCAGATGTTGAATATTATAATGCATTTTAACTTTGGTTACAATTACTTGTGAAAATATATAATACAATATAACATAGATTATGAATACGATCTGTTCCAGAAGTATCTATATACTTCTTTTTAAATGTTCAGTAATGAGAAACGACTGGAAATTTGTGAACCCTGTAAGACTCTTTAACCTTTACTGCAGGCTGTACTATAATTTTGACACTGATTTTCTCAAGCACAAAGTACAGGTTTTTTTGCATTTGTATTTTCATTAGTCTAGATCAAACGTTTTAAACAGCAGAATGTACTGTGCAGGCGCTGCCATCTGGTTAACATCCAGCTAATTGACGTTTGCTCATGTTAGCAAAGCCCCTTCTTCCTTTTTTCATCTATTCTGAAGAATCACTACTTGTCAAGGTTTCTTTAATTTTATAGAGAGCCAGGACCAAGAGTAAAGGGGTCGTACTATCTTTTAAAACCAAAGGGTGAAGTAGTATGTAGAAATACTGTAATATTCACAACATAACCTTGCAGCTCTTATTCAGTACGTACTGTAGGCCGCTTACAGATGTTGATCTAGATTAACCAGTCATATAATAGGTCAATTACATATAAAGTCCTAAAGATACAGTAACATTATAAGTGTACTTTAGGCAAAAAAAAGTCCCTTAAAGTAGATGATCTGTATAAATGTGTGCTCTAATGTTTTGGATACAGTTGTTGTGGTAACCCCTGAAGTGAAGTGAGGTATATTTTGAGAGCGAGTCTGTTTGAATGAAATTCCTGGTTTTTGTGGGTTTGTGCGGGAGGTTGTCAGCTGTTTTGTGAGATGGTATCCAGACCCACTCGCATCCGCTTTGATCAGCGTGGTCCGCCCGGCCCCCGCAGGCCCCCTGCCTCACAAAGGGCTGCCTGTGTCACTGCCTGAGTGCTTTTCCCGCCCAGCGTTCTGCTAGTCGTCTCAGTAGATCTCTTCAGACACACACACACACACACACAGACAGATCCACCTTCAGTGGCGAGAGCAATCATTTCAGAATGGCCTCCAAAATGGTCCGAAATCACCATGAATATCATTATAGTAGTCCAAACATCATCTTTGTTTTAATCAAGTTTTAAAATACAACTTTAACTCTCAGCATGAGTTGTTTAAGTCTGGTTAAGTTTGAGGTATAGTAATAGTGATGCTTGACTTTACACCACTAATAGCTGGGCTGGGCGATGTGGCAATAAATATGATCACAATATTTTTATTCCATATCATTCTATATTAATATTTATCACAATATTCATTTTATATCAGTAATGGAGAATTAAATGCATTCCACATGTTTGTCAGAGCTAAAAAATTTATGTAAACTATTTTTTTTTTGTTTACATATAAACTTTGCAGAATAAGCTACCTTTTAATTTAATTTACCTTTTCTAGATTCTGCATTTTATAATTTTATACAAATTTATCATCAAAAATTGTCTAATGAAATTAATTCATGAAACTTTAACAATTTAATCAAACTTTTAAAGTGTAAGCCAAGGAAAATACAGTATAACAATTAATTTACAACAAAAATTTAATTGTATTTTTTGAATTGTCAAATAAGGTATAAATTAAAACATGAGAAAAATATATTGGTTGTATGATATTCGATAAAATAATACTTTTTATTATTATAGTAATACATATTTTAATAAATTTGTATTAACAACAGCAATAATAATAATAATAATAAAATGTTAAAATACATCGATCAGGCATAACATTATGACCTAGTATTGTGTTGGTCCCCCTTTTGCTGCCAAAATAGATCCTTTAAGTCCTGTAAGTTGCGAGATGGGGTCTCCATGGATCGGACTTGTTTTTTCAGCACATCCCTCAGATGCTCGATTGAATTGAGATCTGGGGAATTTGGATGCCAAGTCAACACCTCAAACTCGTTGTGCTCCTCAAACCATTCCTGAACCATTTTTGCTTTGTGGCAGGGCGCATTATCCTGCAACAATGCTTAGGTAGGTGGTACGTGTCAAAGGACCCAAGGTTTCCCAGCAGCACACTGCCTCCGCCGGCTTGCCTTCTTCCCATAGTGCATCCTGGTGCCATGTGTTCCCCAGGTAAGCGATGCAAACGCACCCGGCCATCCATGTGATGTAAAAGAAAACGTGATTCATCAGACCAGGCCACCTTCTTCCATTGCTCCGTGGTCCAGTTCTGATGCTCACGTGCCCATTGTTGGTGCTTTCGGCGGTGGACAGGGGTCAGCATGGGCACCCTGACTGGTCTGCGGCTATGCAGCCCCATACGCAACAAACTGCGATGCACTGTGTATTCTGGCACCTTTCTATCAGAACCAGCATTAACTTCTTGAGCAATTTGAGCTACAGTAGCTCGTCTGTTTGATCGGACCACACGGGCCAGCCTTCGCTCCCCACGTGCATCAATGAGCCTTGGCCGCCCGTGACCCTGTCACCGGTTCACCACTGTTCCTTCCTTGGACCACTTTTGATAGATACTGACCACTGCACTGACTGGGAACACCCCACAAGAGCTGCAGTTTTGGAGATGCTCTGACCCAGTCGTCTAGCCATCTCAATTTGGGCCCTTGTCAAACTCACTCAAATCCTGTCATAATTTTGTCAAGTTAAACCAAACTTTTATTTTATTTTATTTCAAGTGTCATTTAATGGTCTCTCCCTTTCAGATCGTCTCTAGACTGAGGATTCAGTCTGAATTAATCCACGTCTAGTTTTAATTTGTGTTCAGTGCTGTCATTCAAATAGCGCTATAAAAATACAAATGGAAAAAGAACTGTCAGCCTTTCAGCACAATTTATGAATGAATCATCATTAATGAGTTGTCGTAATTTGAACACAGTTCACGTGTCTGGGTCATATTAGCAATTTTGCATTACACAAACATGTTGGCCAAGACGAGAAGAACATTCTTGCATATGTCGAATGACATAATCGCGTCTGTTACGGGAAAAGACGTATGGAAAACCAGACTGCAGGACTAGAATAGCTGCGATATTGTGAAAAGCGCAACGCTGAGAACATTAATAAATGCTTAGGTCTACATTTGTTTGCTTTTTTGGGATTTCTTTCGTTCTTTCTCATTGCATTGGTCAAAGGCCCTTTGCATCTTTTTTTTTTTTTTTTTTTTTACTGTTCTGTTTTCTGTTTAAAATTCCCTTTGAAACAGAAATGCATCTTGCATCAGACTCAGTTGCTGAATAATAATGTGTATTTGTCCTGTTTAGTGAGTTGCACTTCTGTTTTTGTGGTCAGACTGAGCACATTTCTGCCTGTCACAACAGTTGTCTGGGGTTGAGACTCCGGCTCGGTTGATATTAGTCTGCCCGGCGTCTGTCGGCTGGTGGTTTTTGAGGAACCGTGCAAGAGGAAGTGAAAGATGATTCGTGTGTTGATGTGTGGTGTATATATATGTCTGGATTACCAGCAGTGACCTCCTGAAAGCTGAAGTCTGTTCAACAATGCAAATTAAAGATGCATATACTAATAGCTCAAACAGTCGAGTATGGCACTAAATAAAGGTGACTTATACTTGACTGTGATTGGTCAATCGCTGCAATCACACTTTTAAAACCACTGAACTAAGGTGTTTTCTGTGTGTTTCAGCTCCTGGAGTCTCCTGAGGTGAAGGAGGACGCTGTTCTCTGCTGTTCAATGGAGGTGAGTTGAGTTTAACAGCATCTTCTGTAACACATTCATAATTATCAAGATCAGGGAGAGCGAGAATGAGACTGATGGATGGATAAAGCCCAGGACACACCAAGCTGACTGTCAGGCAATGTCGGGCTGTTTTTGAGCGTCAGGCGGTGTTGGGTTTTTTTTTTTTGGGCCGATTCAGCATGTTGAATCGCTGATCGCAGCGAACAAGCAAGTGCTACTTTGTTTACGGTTTGTATATCTGAAATCCTAGTTTCCCTTTTTGAGTGACGAAAATAGGCTACTGATACCTGCTGATGGTCACAGTGATTTTGCCAAGCAAGACATGTTTCTCAACATTTCTGTCTGAAAATTCATATCCCTACCCCTAAAGCTAACCCTACCCATAAGTTATCCCTAAAATCAGAGAAATGAAAGGTGAATAACACTGATGTAGAAGCACCTAACCCTGGTTGTAAGCCTAAACTTCACATAAACTTGTTCCTCAAATCTGATTGGTTGATTGGAATGTTGATCCAGGAACATGTACTTGGTGAAATCAGGTTCACCACCTATGGATACAGACAGACACAGACACAGAGCACACATGCTTGTTGCCTTTAGTCCTTTTGGTGTGTTCAAGCGCAGCTTTTTCCCTGAGACGCAGCCGACGAGAGGTGACAACACAGTCAGCTTTCGTCGCCGCTAGTTCTTGGCCATCGGTTTGGTGTTTCCCGGGCTTAACAGTGAGAAAGACAAGATAGATGGCATGTCTGGATGACATGTAAAGTGACCAAACACAGTTGACGTTTACTGTTGCATGATGTTAGTGTGCAAACTTCCTTTCTTCTGCCCTAGATTAATATTCAGAGGCACTAGCTACACTTACATGCACCCAAATAATCTGTTAGTAATCAGATTGATGACTCATTTGGTTTGAAAAGCCTTCATGTAAATGCCTCAATTGAACCATATGACATTTCGGTCCGACAGAAAGTGGGGGAGGGGGGTAGTATGGGATTAAATTCCCGCCGGAAGTATTGCGGTCACGGATCAATAAATAAGCGTGAATCAAATATTAAAAAAATAAAATACACATATACATACATACATATATGCATATGCATATGCACAAAAAAATATATATTGCGCAAAATGATCAGAATACTAAACAACATGGTCACGGATAAAATTATAATAAGCGTGAATCAAAAATGCATTTTAAAAGATGACAAGCATGAATCAAAACTTTAAACACATTAAAAATGATATTGCACAAATCTTAAACTTATGTGTTCTTAAAAGTTTCCTTGGTGACGAGAGCACTTCTGCTCATATTTGACTCTTGTATATTTTTTCTCTTCGCTCTTCTTTCCATGTTCTGCTCTTGCTTTTCCAAATGTTACAGTTCGAGCAACTTTTAAGAACACAAACATAAGTTTAAGATTTGTGCAATATCATTTTTTTTTAAATGCGTTTTTAATTTTTGGATTCACCCTTATTATATTTTGATCCACGACCACGTTGTTTGCTGTTCTGATCATTTTGCATAATTTTTTTCAGGTTGTGCAATATATTTTTTACATGCGTTTTTACATTTTTGATTTACGCTTATTACTTTTTGATTCGTGACCGCAAATACTTTGGTCAGGAATTTAATCCCATAGGTTAGATCTGAAATAATTCGATCAATAGGAAAAAATAAGCATTGAATATGACTCTTCTCAATCTGATTCAAAAGTAATGTCTGTTTACATGCCTTTTTCATCTTACAAACATGCATGTGTTTTAGTGATGCGCTGATCACAGACACTGCGGATAATCAGGCGGGCCAAGAAATAAAAAATAACATTCTGATTCATTTCGGGTGGATGAGATAAATCATTAATGATAGAAATACTCCATTCTCTAAAATGTGCACATCATTTTCCGTCGGACACCAAGTTGCGGGATCCACTTGCAGCAATGGAGGCAAAACACATTCAAAAAGGAGAATTAAAAACAAAAGGAAGGAAAGAAAAGTATAGCGTGTGGGAGCGTTTTAGTGAAGTAGTTAACCAGGACGAATCAAGTGCTGGGGATGTGATATGCAGTGGCATTAAATCATTCATAATTTATTGATTCTCCTTTATTCTTCTTTTTCATGTTTTAAATTTTCCTTTCTAAAAAAGCATATTGCTTATATACATTTCAGAAAGTCTTCTAGTTTTGTGAAATTGCACACACAGACCAGCCACTAGTCCTATTGTAAATAATTCATAAGTTCCCTTGAAAATTCCCCTTGAAAAGTTGAGACTTTGTGCTGCTTTCAAAAGGTTTGAGCATCTAAGGTTTGTAATGTGTGTTCATAACCAGATCTCTGTAGCCCGCCGCCGTCTGCTATCAGACAGACTGCAAACTCCTCATTAGATATGCAGTCAAATGAAGGTTTGGGCCAGTCTAATTAGCCACTTCATCTGAGGAAGATGGTTTCTGCACGACAGCAGATCTGGAGTGTGTTGTGCTCGTTTAGAAATGGAAATGGTTTTATCTGTTTGTTTCTTTCTGTTTTGTTTGTTTGCACAATTGTTTACAGCTGTAAGAGGGCGTTCACACACAGCATGTGTGCTTGAGTTCAGCTGAGCAGAAGTCTTGTCAGCATTTCTCCACAACTAAGGCTAGCTGGAAATACTCAATATCTTTTGAGATGGAAAAAAACCCTACTTTCTGCTTACTGTAGTTAGTTATATAATATTATTTAAAATAATGGGAAAATAAAACATTTAACGATTTAAATATATAACAATAGCAATTAAAATATATATAAAACATTAGGGCTGGGTATTGACACAAATTTCACAATTCGATTAACGAGTTTATGGACACTGGATATGGTTTTTCTGAGGTAAATGTGACGTTACATGACAAGGATTTCGCTAAGTTGTACTGTATCTTTAACACTTCCAGTGTCACTTCAGTTCATTCATGTTTTTTTTCGCGCTGTAACTGGTATTAAGGCGGAAGAAAAGATCAGCTCGTGCCATTTCTCTTGAGCTGAGTTGCGCCAGAGCGATCTCACGTCACAGCGCCAAAACGGTATTTATGCTTTTGAATTTCGTACTAAAATGGACGTAATCTGAGACTTTGTTTCATATCAATAGTAACAAAGCACAAAGATTATTGCGATTTATTGGATGGGAGGCGCGCTACAATGTTCCGTTCATTCATCAACTGAACACAGGATGACTAATCGATTCGTAAAAATGAGAATCGATTAAAATCGAGAAATCAATTTTTTTTAACCCAGCCCTAATAAACATGCATTTGAAATGTACATTTTATTACATATGTTTATTTAATTTCCCTTTTGAAATTGAATAAATTAGTATGCCAAAATGTCTGCTTTGTCGAGTAACCTCGTAAGCACTTAAATGAGTTAAAAAGTGTTAAATGAACGCAGAGTTGTGAGGACAGATCTGGAGCCGCATCATGTTCTTCAGCTCTTAAAGTGATGTCTGTCAATGTAAATCAAAGAACAAAAGACAGAGAAAATCTCTCACTGCTCGACTGAACTTTTGGAGCTTTAATAAGGATTGATCTATATTTAATTTATAATTTATGCAGTGAGGACTGTGAAATGTTTGAAAACTTTATTCAATTTCTGTATATGTCCTAGCTGTTAGATCAAATATACTGTCTTAATGTTTCTACATTAGTTTGGAGATTTAAATGTGAAATTATTACAATATAAAAACATTAATGTTAGGTGCAATTATTTAAGAATTTCTAATCGGTTGACTTGTATAAAAAAAATTATATATATGATCTTTAGACATTTATTATTTAGACTTAGTTATATATTGTTACATATGTATTTATAAAAATAATAAATAAAATACATGAATAACTAGGTATTTTCAAAACAATTGAATACGTATGCATATACACACATTATATATATATATACACACACACAGTGGGAACAAATATTTGATACACTGCCAATTTTGCAGGTTTTCCCACTTACAAAGAATGTAGAAGTCTGTAATTTTTATCATAGGTACACTTCAACTGTGAGTGACGGAATCTAAAACAAAAATCCAGAAAATCACATTGTATGATTTTTAAATAACTAATTTGCATTTTATTGCATGACATAAGTATTTGATCACCTACTAACCAGTAAGAATTCCGGCTCTCACAGACCTGTTAGTTTTTCTTTAAGAAGCCCTCCTGTTCTCCACTCATTACCTGTATTAACTGCACCTGTTTGAACTCGTTACCTGTATAAAAGACACCTGTCCACACACTCAATCAAGCAGACTCCAACCTCTCCACAATGGCCAAGACCAGAGAGCTGTGTAAGGACATCAGGGATAAAATTGTAGACCTGCACAAGGCTGGGATGGGCTACAGGACAATAGGCAAGCAGCTTGGTGAGAAGGCAACAACTGTTGGTGCAATTATTAGAAAATGGAAGAAGTTCAAGATGACGGTCAATCTCCCTCGGTCTGGGGCACCATGCAAGATCTCACCTCGTGGGGCATCAATGATCATGAGGAAGGTGAGGGATCAGCCCAGAACTACACAGCAGGACCTGGTCAATGACCTGAAGAGAGCTGGGACCACAGTCTCAAAGAAAACCATTAGTAACACACTACGCCGTCATGGATTAAAATCCTGCAGTGCACTCAAGGTCCCCCTGCTCAAACCAGCGCATGTCCAGGCCCGTCTGAAGTTTGCCAATGACCATCTGGATGATCCAGAGGAGGAATGGGAGAAGGTCGTGTGGTCTGATGAGACAAAAATAGAGCTTTTTGGTCTAAACTCCACTCGCCGTGTTTGGAAAAAGGAGGATGAGTACAACCCCAAGAACACCATCCCAACCGTGAAGCATGGAGGTGGAAACATTTTAGATTCTGTCTCTCACAGTTGAAGAGTACCTATGATAAAAATTACAGACTTCTACATGCTTTGTAAGTGGACAAACCTGCAAAATCGGCAGTGTATCAAATACTTGTTCTCCCCACTGTATGTGTATGTGTGTGTGTGTATATATATATATATATATATATATATATATATAAAAAAAAACTCCCAAAACAAACCAATAGGATGTTTAGTGTGGCTCTGTCCAGAGGATAGATGATGCCCACAAACCGGATCATCAGGAGACAGTTTGTCTGGACATCCAACTGCTTCTGTCCAGTCTCTCCTCTCTCTCTCTTTGTCTCTGTCTGTCTTTCTCGCTCGCTCAGACTAGCATCTGTTTCTCGGTACCCCCTGTGGAGCTGACCTCTGACCCTTCCTTGAGCCTGAGTGTGTCCGTCTCCCTTTGAACATCTTATTTCCTCTTAAAAGCCGCTCTGTGATGCCTGCCCCCTCTTTGTCTCTCTTTCTCCATCCCTCTTTAAAGGAATATCACAGGATTTTTTTTCCAAATAAATGTTGATCTTTGGTGCTATAGAGTCACAGTCTCACACTTTTTCAGAGATGATCATTTCATAAGAGAAAGTTGGGAAAAGATTTATCCGTCTGTTTCTCTCATTGCTGATTTTCCTCTGGTTCTTCTTGCAGCTCCAGAGCACCGGCCGGTTGTTGGAGGAGCAGCTTCCCGAAATGATGACGGAGCTGCTGGCCGCCGTGCGGGATAAGATGTTGTGTCCGTCTGAGTCCCAGCTGACGCGCTCGCTCCTGATGGAGGTCATCGAGCTCCACGCCCACCACTGGAGCCCGCTGGAGGCGCTGACCACCGCGTACTACAACAGAACCATCCAGAAGCTCACCGCGTGACGCACGCGCAGCGCGAGGAACCGCCGGAAGCCCTGACCACTGCGCACGACAACACAAACATCCAGAAACTCGTCAAACTAACCACTAGAGGCCACGGACACACTACAACACACACTCAAGCATTCTGCACTAGGAAAATAGAATCGGCGTGGATGGATGAGACGGCATTGTGGGATGAGGGTCAGAGGTCAGAGTGTAAAATATGCAGATTGAAATGAATATGTATATGTTCACACTTCACATCTGCATATTCATGAGCTGACCCAGACGTACAGACACAAAACCAGACAGTCATTAGACACGCGCAGACTGTCTGTCATTCTTTCTAGACAAAATGTCAACAGAAAGAGAAGGCTAAAGAAAAATCAAAGGAAAAAAATATATTTTGCATAAAAAAAATTAAGCCTATTTTTAAGCCTTTTCAGAAATACTTTAATTTCATTAATGCATTATTTTTTCCATTAGAGTGATGATAATTGAGAATTAGATCATTTCTATAAATTGTTTTTAATTGATTTAAAAAAAAAATTTTGTAGTCATTATTTTCATCACAGTTAAGCACATTTCCCCCCAAAAAAATCCATCACGATGCATAAATACTTTACAATTTAATTAATGCATCGTTGATTTTTTGCATTAGAGTGATAATTTAGAGATATTTAATTTTTTTTTAAAGAATCGAGTACAAATGATGATATCACGGTGCAGCAAAATCTTATTGTTCCTAATAATAGGTTTCATTTTATTAAGGAAAAAAATGAAATTCTTAAAACATGAGGCCTTTTTAAAGGTTTTTTTTTTGCATTATTTTCATGATAGTTAATATCACTGAAAAATTGCATATGCATAAATTTAACTAATGGATGATTATTTTTTGGGGTACGGTCGGGGTAATTGTAGGTACAAATGTGCGTAATATTCATGAAAATGATGCCTTAATGGTCCTAAAAATAGGCTTCATTTTCTCTAAGCAAAATCCTTATTTCTTTCTTTTGATTTTGTTGTCAAATATTCCCTGGACGTGTTCACGAGATGACTTGTGAACCCCAGAGAGTGTCTTTTCTTTGGCACGGAGCCTGTGCTTCATCCATCCGTCCCGTTTCGGCCCCCCGGGCGTCAGGAGCACGCCGTTGACCGACAGGGGCGTCCAGCTGGGGTCACGCTGACTCCAAAGGAGCAAGGCTTTCTTTTGTCATACACACACACAGCAGATGGCTGCGGCTGGGTTCAGCCACATGAACACACACCTCTTGTGTGTGTGTGAGGACACATTCAACATGAAGTGGTCAGGTTCTTCATGAACAGTCGGATCTCGAGTTTCCTCTTCCTGTTCCGTCTCGGGCAGCGTCCCTGTTTATAATGTGTTATAGTGTCCTTAATATTATGCATTGTTATTATTATTACTTTGAAGTCGTTTTTTTTTTTTTTACAACGTATAAATGTAAGTGTAATAGGCTTCATTTGTGAAATGCAAGCAGAATGCAAATCATTCAGAAACAAATAGTAACACTTTAAGTATAGCCTTTATCTGATGCATTATAAAAGATATTTATAATGTCAATATATTTTATAATGCATTATATCTTTTTCATAAATAATTGTAACCGAAGTTAAAATGCATTATAATATTTGCAGATATAGATTTGTAGTATAATGTATTATAACTGTATTACAGTCATACAATGCATTATATATAAAGGCTTTAAGTAAAGTGTTACCAAACAAATCTTACGTTGCATTCGATTTTGTATGAACGTAAGGATGTTTTGTGAATGATTCACCTACTCGTTTTTCATGAATGCGGTTTTTGTTTTTAGAAGTAGATCTGTTGCACAGAATTACTTTCGTTTTGCACTGTTTTAAGGCAATTGCTTTAAAAAAAAAAAAAAAGTTAAGAAAAGAAAAAGATAAACATGTATGTAAAAAGTGACGTGGGTTGTGGAGGATTTCGAATGTTAGTCAAACACTTTTTACTAGAAATGAAACGTAGTATCAGGTTTTGGGAGAAAATAGTGGCCTTCGAAACCCCTGCGAGTTTTACAACTAATCTTTAGTTGGTGAGCTGCTGATAGAAAGGCCTGTGCAGCGAAGAGGATTTTTAATATTGCCCTGCAACGTTCAGCTTCCTAACTAGACAATGTGAGATGTTGAAAAAGTGAAAAAAAAAAAAAAAAAAAGCATGACTCAAAATGAAATTACGCAACAATGGCTATCAAGTATATAGGCCGTTTTGCCGTGGTCGTTTTTGCAAGTCGTTCTATTTAAAACTATTTACTTTTAACAAATTTGTTTGGCGAGGATGGTCAAATCTTTTAACGGTATATCTAGCTATTACATGTCAATTTCTCTGGCTTTGACGACTGTGTGCATTGATATTGATTTAACGCAAGCCAGTCATCTAGTTATGAATAAGCTACATGTAATCTTGTAAACGGCATATGAATATGAATTTTAGTGGACGAGGGGGAGCATAGGAAGTGTTTTTGAACTATTTCTCGTGAATAGTCGGTGGCCTCTCGCTTTATTTAGGGGAGGAAACGCGCAGAACCTCATGGTTTGCCGGCAGGTTTGGGGTTTGTGTATTTTCTGTCTTGCATCAAGAATCCAAATGAAAAGACAAACGCACACGTGAGGGTTGAATCTCATGAAGACATGTCTGGCTCATATTTCACCGTAGATTTTAAAGGAAAAGTATATAGAAATATTTTGCATGAAAAAAGTTAAGGTTTTCTTCTTGCAAAATATGATTCTTTTTTTTTTTTTTTTTTTCTTTCAGTGGCATGTTCTTGTCAGATTTTGTGAGATTCCCCCTCAGAGTGATTTTATGCACACACGCATATGTAGTGCTCATGAAACCATCTCTGTGTGCGCTTGTCTTTCAAACATGATTTCAATTGTTTTTGTATATAGAGTTTCATTTGATTTGCTCCTAGTTGCACCACTCAGCAGTCGTGCATTGTCAGGGTTTTGCATTAGGCTCCGCCCCATTCAAGCAGCAGGCATCATATGACCTTTGACTTCTTCAGTGTTGCAACCCACCAGACTATTGAATGCAGATCATCTTCATTTGCATCTTATTGACATGCAAAGCAGATGTGGCAACCTTGTCAGCTGACCGAACTGTAGATCTGGGCTCACTCAAAGATGTCAGATTGTTTTTTGTTTTTTTATGCAACTGAAAATAAACTGAGAAGGGGTGTAAAATGGAGTGTTTGTCCTTTTTTAATGGTCATTATGCACACAGTCCATTTTATTTATCCATTTAATTTGCATTTATTAATATTCTGAATTAGAACACTGACTGTTTCTATTGCAACCGGAGCTTCTAACGGCAGCTGCAGTGACAATGACTGTTTTATTTATGTTTTATAAGGCGGGACTTATTCCGCTATATTGCGCATTGCATTTCTCCCATTCATAATATGAATGCACCGTCTTTGTTTTAATTTACAATAATAATACTGCTTTGTAACATATGCTGTTGTCTCTCGTCCCAACTAACAAATGTATGTACTAAAATGTTTCAATGAGGGAGCATTGAAATGCCTAGGTTTCTTCATGCAAGTACAACCCTAAAGGGCCACCAACTGTCCAAAGCTGCATTCACGTTTATGTTAATAACTTTTGAACAGTAAGGGCTAGACACAAAAAAAAAACCTTGGCTCAAGACAATTTGATTGCACCCTATGATGTCATTTTCCATCATGACAATTTCTCCACCATTTTGAATTTTCTGAAAAACCTGCTTTTTCTAACTCCTCCTAGGCTGTTGCTCTGATTTTCACAAAAATTGAACCAGATGATCTACAGACCATGCCGACAAAATGCCGAATTCAAGTTTATTGTTCAACCCATTCTCGAATAACACGCAAAGGAATTTGACGAAGTGCCCACCAAAATGAACGTGAGGCTATATCTCCACAGCGCTTTAGCATATCCTGGCCAAAATTCGTGTGTTTGACATTTTTGCTTATAACTTCTGAACGCATTGGCGTATCGTTTCGAAACTCGGTATGTGTCTTCGGCACCATGCCCTGAAGGGCAGCGCCACCTTGTGGTCAAAAGTTATAATGAAATTTCCAAAAATGCTTATAACTTTTGATTAATTTAGCCTATTATTATTATTATTAATAGATTGCTTGGGTCACGCCAAGAACATAGAAACCAATTTTGCCATATTTGGCCGATCTTCCTGTCTGCCATTTTGTTATTCTTTAAAAACTCTTTTCAAACTCCTCCTAGACCGTTTGTCCGATTTTCACAAATCGAATCGTATCATCTTCAGACTGATAGAAGATAAACAAAACCGTTTTCGTATAGCGCAGCAAGAAAGTTGAGGCATGATGCCAAAACGACTCGAGGCTTTGGTGCATTTCTCAGATCACAACTGAAATTCTCAAAACTACTTGTCCAACCTCCACATCATGTAGTTACTTGTGCAGATCATAAAAGCAATTTCTCATTCTTTTGAACAAATTGCAAATGCTTTGGTACAGTCATGCAATTGATTAAACGATCAATCAATGATCAACCAGTTCTCTAAAAGAGCTCAGAGGTGCATCTCATGAAGCTTCACTTGGCAAGCATATATAGACAGAACACAAAACAGTGTTACAAATTCTGACAATGGAAGAACAAGGAAACAAACAGGGAGAAGAGGAGGAGTAAGGATGCATGGTGGAAGGGTACAGAGGCAAAACAGTGGACGAGGTAGAAGAGCCCAAGACTTGTTTCATGTTTACGTTCACTTAAGACATAACCAACTATGCTTACGATGATACTCGACAAGACCGGCATTTTGATTTTGTGTGAATATTCGCGCGCTGTGAGACGCGTGTTCATATCGGTGGCATATCTGCGGCATATACGCCGATGCCGATATATATGCGACAGGCTCATATCGGCCAATAAAATCGGCAGCCCGATAAATCGGTCGGGCTCTAGCTGACATGATTGTTTGAAGGACAGCATTGGGCAGGGTGTGGAATAGTGTTTTTTGTCAATAAAAAAAAAAACACTGGCTTTTATCTGATCGGAAAAATAATCGGCCAACTAATCGATTATCAAAATAATCGTTAGTTGCAGCCCTAGTACGTACCTACTCTAGAGAGTATGCGATTTCGGACGCAGCCAATGTGTGGAATGTTGGACACTTTCATGCAATCAACAGTCGCAGCTTTAATTACATAGTGGAGGGGAGGGGCTCAGACTCTGATGTTGAATGGCTAAATAACCTTATAGATTTAATACACTGCACACTTCAGTACACAGTGTATAGTGTAGAGTGCGTCATTTTGGACACAACTTTGAAAATCAGCTAGAATTGGTACACCATCCAGACACCTCTTGTGCACTATTTGCAACACACATCATTTAGTATTGATAGTAGGGAGGCAGCCTGCACCTCCTGCACATGCATGTCAACACATATAGAGCAGCTGACGTGTGACTGTGAACATTACATCATGAAATTACTAATAAAAATGACTAAACGGAAACCTGAAAAATAAAAGCTAATTCAAAGTATTAATAAATATTATCAGAAACAGATCCTGACTGTAACATGCTGTCTTTATTAACGTCCAGCAGCCCTTTTGTTTTCTTCTACACCCCCTGCATCATCATCATCTCCATTACACCCCCTGCTCTGTTTGTGTGATTAATTGCCATGTCCGGGGTGAGTGTGTTGCCCGATTGTTTCTATTGTTTAGAGATGACAAAGGAGCATTTGGCTCCACACACACACAGCTGGGCGCTTGCTGCAGCTGCCACATGGATTCAAACGCAGCAATCTGACAGCTGTGCAGGACGGCAGACCTCAGCTACCTGCAGAGAGAAAGTGTGTGTGACTGACAGTCAAACTCATTGTTTGCATGTGGAGATGCCTGCCAGTGTATGACTTCAGATTCTTAAAGGGACAGTTCATCTCCAATTTGGAAAACCCAGCTAGACTCTCTTTCAACACCAACAAGTGTCATTTCCATCACATCTCTGATTTCTGATTTCATAGCTAGCATGCTAAAATTTTTCAAGAAGTGGCGAAGAATGTTGGTAAAATGTTATATATTTGCGCAAATCATTTTACGCATGGCTGCTTCACCAACGAGGGTCAGTACAACGCTGGATTTGCTAAAAAGTTGTTTCTGAAGGATGGGTCAATACCAACGCTACGTGCTCTAACTTCATATCCAGAACAAGTAAGGATGGCACTTCATATTTCGTGAATGTTTGCAAATTTCCTTTCTGAATGAGCTTTCTAGAATGCTGTACGGCTAATATGGCTAAAGTTACCATAGTCTCTGACTGTATTCACAGAGACTAGAGCTTGTTAGTTTTATCCCGAAAACGCTCACCGTCTGTGTAATTCATAAACGCACATATATTATGCGTTGTATAGTCAGGCGATTTTGGGGTTTTTTTGTTTTGTTTTTGTTTTTGTTTTTTTTACGGTCCCACACAAGCACCTATACAATAATTTATAGATTAACATGACGGTACATGCTAGTCGATGAGTTGAATCAACGTAACTAACGTTACATAAATGTATCCACTAACCATTCAGAAACGTCCAGGTACAGTCTAAAAGTTGCAACCTCTTCCTGAGTCTCTCATCTGTATCCGACTCAGGTTCAAACATGTAAGGCTGCACTCCACAACTGGCATTTTGGCTGAGTGAGATTTGCCTGTTTTGTTGTTGACGGAGTATCTGAAGCTCGGCGGGGAACAGCAGCTCATTTGCATTTAAAGGGACACACAAAAACGGCACGTTTTTGCTCACACCCAAATAGGGGCAAATTTGACAAGCTATAATGATCTGGGGGGTATTTTGAGCTGAAACTTCAGAGACACATTCTGGGGACACCAGAGATTTATATTACATCTTGTTAAAAGGGGCATAATATGCCCCCTTTAAAGCAGGACGGATTCTGATTGGCTGTCAATGTTTTTATTGTTCATCAGCTGGAAAAAAATCCAATGATTCCAATGACATTGTTCCTCTGTGCTGTTATCGTAATAGTTGTGGTGTGAACGATTTTTAGAACTTTATCGTTATAGTTCTCATAACTTTGGTGTAAGAGAATAAAAGTTTCAATTGGGTTCTTTACTCAATTTTAAAGAATCCTTTATGAAATGTCCAAATGTGATTGCATAATACTTAAAGAGGTTATTTCAGATTTTAATCGAGTGATGAATGTTTTCAAGCTGTTTAATTCATAAAATGATCCTGATTGGAACCCCTAAAAGGTTCTATATGTAACCAGTCCTACTCAACCTGCTCCGAGCGAGATCCAAACCGGTTTCTCCGGTGTGGAAGGTGGGCATGCTAACAAGGACGCTAAAGACTACAGGCCCTAGTGTCAGTTGCTAGTGCGCTTCTTGAGATCAGGGGAGTGAGGTTTACACACACAGCTCTTACTGGCCTATGTCTGTACACTCACCTTCCTAAACCTCACTCCCATTCGGGTCACAGCACCAAATATAACCGGTCCTACTCGACCCGCTCCAAGTGGGATTCAAACCACGTCTCTGGCGTGGGAGGCAGGCACGCTAACAATGACGCTAAAGAACGCAGCCACTAGCGTCAGTCACTAGAGCGCCTCTTGAGATCAGGGGAGTGAGGTTTACACACGCAGCTCTTACTGGCCTATGTCTGTTACACTCCCCTTCCTAAACCTCACTCCCATCCGGGTCACGGCACCAAAGGTAACCGCTCCTCGCTCCTACTCGACCTGCTCCGAGCAGGACTCGAACTGGCATCTCCAGCATGAGAGTCGGGTGCGTTAACAAGGACGCTAAACACCGCAGCCATTAGCGTCAGCCACTACAGCGCCTCTTGAGATCAGGGGAGTGAGGTTTACACACACAGCTCTTACTGGCCTATGTCTGTTACACTCACCTTCCTAAACCTCACTCCCATCCGGGTCACGACACCAAAGGTAACCGCTCCGAGCAGGACTCGAACTGGCATATCCAGCATGAGAGGCAGGTGCGTTAACAAGGACACTAAACATCGCAGCCACTAGCGTCAGTCGCTAGAGCGCCTCTTGAGATCAGGGGAGTGAGGTTTACACACACAGGTCTTACTGGTCTACGTCTGTTACATATACATGTGAAGAACATTTTAATAATTTAAAGAACCTTTTGTGCAATGGAAATTTTCCATGGATGTTAAAGGCTCTTCATGGAACCACAGATTCCAATAAAGAACCTTTATTTTTAAGCGTGTGAAGCGCCGGACAGAACCCTTTAAAGGTTCTATATAGAACTTTTTCTTGTAAGAGTATATGTGACCCGTGCTGGCAAAAGGAGTCAGAATGCGCACAAGATAATTCTGAGCTATAGGCAAAACAAGTTAAAAATGTTGATTTTGAGGTTCACACAAAAATTAGTACATTAAGCCCTTGTCTAGCGATCCCAATGCTCCAAATAGCAATTAAACATCTAAAAGTATCTTTATTTGTACGTTTTCTGGGAGGAGTACCTTTCCTTTGTCCATGAAAAACGATCTCACTCGCGCTGACTGACAGATCGGATGCGTGTTCACAAAGACGCCTGACAGTGCGCAATCCCGATATACACAGAATTACAGTACTTCAAAATATATGTCTTGGCGAGTATTCACACAAACATCATCTGTTATGTCTTATGTGAACGTTTGGTTAACTGTTGTGGAAAAACATCTGATGTAACATTAATTTAGATCCGTGCGGTACAGAAGGTCTTAATATATAGGCTGTCTGTTTCATTAATGTTAATCAAACAATTGTGCTATCATGGGGAAAAAAAAAAATTGAATATTTTTTTCCTATATATATTTGGTTTTGACTTGGTGTGTGCCAAATTTGAGCAAATTTAAGGTATGGTTGCTAGGTGATTTTGTTTTGGAACCTTCAGAAAACTTTAACTCGATTTTTCTCAAAATTAACTTTGCTGACTCGATCGACTTCAAACAGGTGTAGCTCAGCCATTTTTAATCCAATTCAAACAAACCATACATCATTTTGAAGGGTTTGTAATAGACAATTTGAAAATAACAAAACATGATTTTTGAAAATTTGCTCATTGTGACTCATTTTGCCAGCACGGGTAACACATTGTTATATTTACCTTGGTTTTTCTGCACACATCAAGTGTCATATTTAATCTGTTTAAAGTTAAGCCACCACACTGCTAGCTTTTTTGAGTGATGATGGCTGGGTGTTGCAATGCAGTTGCAAAGGTGTTCTGGGTGTTTTTCATTGTGTTGCAATTGCTAAAATGTTTTGGATTCATCACTATGTGGTTTTTAGGTGTTTTCTTCCTGTCTGGTGTGAATAAAATCTCATGTCTTAAGATATGGCTTGAATCCTTCAGTGCGTCTATGGGATTTTTTTCTGGTCCAGCAGTTTAAAAGCGGCATCTGATCACTTAGTACCAGCACACCTCTGCTCAACACGCGTGATTTGAGAAATCATTCATGTCTGCACAAACTCCGCTTTAATACTTAGTGTTCAAATATGCAACTCAAATATGTTGTTTGTGGATAATATTTCTTTCTTTCTCTCTCTCTGGAGGAACTGTACAACCATCGGCCCACATCCTGCCCCTGCCAGCGAGGAAATGATGTCATGACCTGTTCACTTCCTGAATGAACTCTTTAATGGTTCTGTTTTTCTGCCACATAGCGTATTGCTGTTGGAGCCTGGAATTCTCTCTCGTTCAATCCCTCTCTCTCTCTCTTCTGCGCCGTTTTTCCCGCTTTCATCTTGTCTTTTGAGCCCCCCGCCCCTCGTCTCCGCTATGGCTTCTTGTTGAAAACCCAAACCTCTCTTCATTTCCAGCCAAGCCTGATCCGCTTCCAAATCCTCCCTGGCCTGCCTGCCAACAGCAACAGCCCGGCCGCTCGGAGCACAGAGGAGGCGGTGGAGCGATTTTCACCAGGGAGGAACTCAAAGAGGGGTTTTTCTTTAGCCTGCAGAGGGAAGACTCGTATAAGAGCGATTGCTATATAGGTTAATCTGAGTCCTCGGATATCTGGATAGAGGATAGAGAGTGAGAAAACGTTTGTAGTACTCCCAAAAAATAATTTCTCACACTCATGTTGTTCCAAATTTGACTTTCCATTTTTTGTAGAATACAAAAGATGTTCACACTGCTCTTTTCCATAAAATGAAAGCATGTAGTGATCTGTAAAGCTTCAAAAAAGAAATAAAAACACCTTCTGTATGACTTGTGTGCTTTACTGCTAGTCTTCTGAGTTGTGCATATACAAACTTGCAGTATAAATTACATTATCTATTTGTCTGTCATTCTATCTGTCTGTCTGTTGTTTGTTCGTTCATTCTGTCTGTCTGTCTGTCTGTCTGTCTGTCTGTCGTTCTATCTATCTATCTATCTATCCTATATTGCCAAAAGTTTTGGGACGCCTGCCTTTACATGCACATGAACTTTAATGACGTCCCATTCTTAATCTGTAGGGTTTAATATGGAGTTGGCCCACCCTTTGCATCTATAACAGCTTCAACTCTTCTGGGAAAACTTTCCACAAGGTTTAGGAGTGTGTTTATGGGAATTTTTGACCATTCTTCTAGAAACGCATGTGAGGTCAGGCCAGTCAAGTTCCTCCACACCAAACTCGCTCATCCATGTCTTTATGGACCTTGCTTTGTGCACTGGTGCGCAGTCATGCTGGAACAGGAAGGGGCCATCCCCAAACTGTTCCTACAAAGTTGAGAGCATGAAATTGTCCAAAATGTCTTGGTATGCTGAAGCATTAAGAGTTCCTTTCACTGGAACTAAGGGGCCAAGCCCAAACCCTGAAAAACAACCCCACACCATAATCCCTCCTCCACCAAACTTTACACTTGGCACAATACAGTCAGGCAAGAACCGTTCTCCTGGAAACCGCCAAACCCAGACTTGTCCATCGGATTGCCAGACAGAGAAGCGTGATTGGTCACTCCAGAGAACACGTCCCCACTGCTCTAGAGTCCAGTGGGGGCGTGCTTTACACCACTGGATCCCACGCTTTGCATTGCACTTGGTGATGTAAGGCTTGGATGAGCTGCTCGGCCATGGAAACCCATTCCATGAAGCTCTCTACACACTATTCTTGAGCTAATCTGAAGGCCACACGAAGTTTGGAGGTCTGTAGCTATTGACTCTGCAGAAAGTTGGCGACTTCTGCGCACTGTGCACTGACCCCGCTCTGTGATTTTCGGGGCCTACCACTTCATGGCTGAGTTGCTGTTGTTCCCAATTGCTTCCACTTTGTTATAATACCACTAACAGTTGACCAGGTGCACAGGTGGCAACCTATCACAGTGCCACGCTTGAATTCACTGAGCTCCTGAGAGCGACCCATTCTTTCACAAATGTTTGTAGAAGCGTCTGCATGCCTAGTGCTTGATTTTATACACCCATAGCCATGAAAGTGATTGGAACACCTGAATTCAATGATTTGGAGGGGTGTCCCAATACTTTTGGCAATATAGTGCATCTATATCTACCTGTCTGTGTCTGTCTGTTTATCTATCTATCTATCTATCTATCTATCTATCTATCTATCTATCTATCTATCTATCTATCTATCTATCTATCTATCTATCTATCGCAGTCTGTTTTTTCTCTGCAAGAGAATGTTTATCTCTTCAGTGTTGTGTTAGTTACACACACTCCCACTCCACAGAGTGTGTCGGCATGTGGTTTAGGTGTCAGCTCATGAGCAGCAGGCAGTAGCACCTGATGTCTTTGTTGCTAAGCTCATGCTCCTGTCTAGCAACTGTCACCGCGGAAACTATCCTGGGAGTGCCCCTGTTGCTAGGCAACATGAACTCTGTTGACAGGCTGAGGGTTTGACCCCTGCTTCGCTCTACAGTGACAGAAGCAGCATGTCGTTCTTTTCTGGAGAAACGGCACTGAGCACAAGGTTATGGGTTAAATTCTCAGGGAATGCATGAACTGATAAAATGTTTAAACTGAATGCACTGCAAATAAAACCATCTGCCACATACATAAATGTAACGATGTATGTAAAATACGATTTTTGGTAATTGACAGTATGCCACAGATGCAGTGCATAGAAATTAGATTGAAAGTAACCCAGAATATTTCTTTAAGTTCTCTGTTGGCTGACCCGAGCTCTCATTTGCACACGCTCGCTGATGAAATGGCAGCCGCGTCCCTTCAGCCAAGCGCGCAGGTTTTCATGCCGGTCAGGAGGTTCTCAAAACATCTCCAGCTACACACACATACACACAGGTCATTGATTTGCGAGGTGGCATATGTCTCGATGAGTGAACGTGTGTGTTTGCGTGTGTGTGTGTGCATGTTTAAAGCAGCTCCACATGAAAGTTTGAACCCAACACCGCAGTCACATGATCAGTTCTACAACGAACCCCCTTGTTCGAGAGCAGGTTTGATTTGGCCGGCTGTCAGTTATTACACACACAGGTGTGTGTTTGTGTGAACGGCAGAATTATTTGCCTCCGCCATCACTGTGGTTTCTGTCCGAGTTTTGAGTCTTTGATGGTAGATTTTATCAGGATTTTGTACAAAATAAGTGACATTATTAGCTTACAAATCATAAATGGAGATCTGCTACCATGACAGTAATTAGAGATGTTTGAGAACCACTATTCCTCATATTTCGTGTTATTGACGTGATTAATCTCTAACGTTCAGTGTGTGCATCCTGCAGTGTTTGAGCAGATATGTGCTGTTACTTTACTGAGTGATCAGATGCACGATTTTAACCAGCTGGACCATAAAACAGGTTAAAAAAAATAATCTAAAGTTTGTTTTTCTGACCCCACTGGCAGATATTTTTTCTTGTTTTAAGCATAAACTAACTTAAAGGGGACCTATTATGCAAAATTCACTTTTACATGGTGTTTGAACATAAATGTGTTGGCAGTGTGTGTACACAACCACCCTATAATAGTAAAAAAAAAATTTAAATCCCCATAAATAAGCAGTGTCTCACTGCTGTTTGCAGTTTCTATGCAATGAGACGACACAAATGCTTAGGCCCCGCCCACGACTGCTGATGGACTCCGCCCTATTAGCATAGCTCCTCCCCTCAGTGAGCTGTACACAGTCCACCATGTTTATCTCCTCGCCAGAGCATTTAACAGCAGCATTCAAGTAAGAAATGTGTTCTTATTAAAGCTACTAAAGTTATTCAGTTATTCAGAGCAGTGAGTGATTTTCTGTTTTTCTTTTGTCGTTTCATATTAACAGCATATATAGCAGTAGGTACCAAGGCTCTAACCATGTCTTGAACATTGGGGGGGACCAAAGTTTTTTTTTTTTTATTTAAAGAAATTAAATAATTAAAGGAATGAAAGCGAACAAATAAGAAATAAGAATGGTAAAAAAAGTTCTAGGTCTAATTATAGCCTATATAGTTGTGAAGTAATCCATTTAAACTCTTTGCAAATAATATTTTATTTAAAAATATGCACACATTCACTCTTGTTAGTATGTCTATGTCAAAAATATAAAAAACGTTTCTTGTCTCGTCACATTCAGTTATGAATGACATCCTTTAAATAATTGCATGTTTTCAATTCAAAATGGCGAAATTACATTAAAAAAGTAGAGTAGTTTGCACCACTATATGTTACTGTGAATCGTTAAACATATCTATTGTAAAACAGTTGTCAAATATGAAATGTTTAGCAACTTATCTTACCACGCATGCACTCTTTCACTGTAAAAACGAAAAGTGTTGTGTTGGGATTCACACTCATCTTCAGTGAACATTAAGCTTTGCCGCCTTTGATCTGATTGGCCATCATTTTGACATTGACGAGTGCTGTAATTAGACCGCTGAGGCAGACCAACCTAAAAATGTAACTTTTTTAACTGTCTGCCATCCTAGTTTAAGCGCAAGACGTGAAAGAGAACTTAGTTTAATACTCATGGGACGCGCCGTCTGACATCCAGCTTTCTGTGCCACTCGCACAGAAAGCTGGATGTCAGACGGCGCGTCCCATGAGTTTTGGGTGTGTGCGCTCAGAAAACCATATATCAGAAGTTTAATCCGATATGGCTTTAAAACGCATGCAGATAATAAACTTAAAGAACTGCAATGTCACGTGAGCATGGCTGCGATAGAGATGATAATCAAAACCAAACAGATGTATTAGTTTTTGGCAGTATCCGAGGCACGAGCTGTAAAGGCTCCGCCCTCTTCTGGAAAGGGGGCGGAGAGCAGCAGCTCATTTGCATTTAAAGATACATGCACGAAAACAGCGTGTTTTTGCTTCAACTCAAAAATGGGCATTTACGTCATGGTATAATAAATGATCTGGTATTTTGAGCTGAAACTTCACAGACACATTCTGAGGACACCAGAGACTTATATTACATCTTGTAAAAAGGGGCATAATACAGGTAGGTCTCCTTTAATTTGATATGTTGTTTAGAAAACAATGATTTAAGATAATAAATCTTTTGTTTCTCAAGTAAATGTTGATTTAAGAATGTTTAGATATTTGTACTGGAAAACAAGACAAAAATACAAAGTAATAAAATAATTTTTTGCAGTGTGCACAATGAAGGATTGACCTGAGCCACCTAGAAATTTGAGGACAGACTGTAAGAAAACACCTAACAGACACCCAGACGTTGAAACCCTAGCAACTGCATTGCAATACACAGAACCATAGAGTCATGTGCTGCGTCCTCAATCACTTACTGTCTGAGTAGGTACTACATTTGAATTTGAACTTACTTTGTGACTGTTAAAAATATAGTATGAATATGGGTAGTATGAATGAAATTCAGACGTTGCGACGCTTCATTGCCATTCATTAATTATCTCCTGTGGCCTCATGGGATAGTGAAGTGTCCAGCAAATGCACACTTCAGAATCTCAGCGGAAGATGTAGGTCATCTGGGGACTTTTCGCCTACTGTTTTTCAAATACTATATATTTAGACGTGCTGTTTTTCGCATATTAGTAGGGAAGTATTCGATTTCGGACGCAGCTATGGTGATCAGGACGCATCTAACTCAGATGGTGCTGCTGATAATAATAATAATAATAATAATAATAATAATAATAATAATAATAATAATACGCAGTTTTTCTTCCTCTATTTTTTACTGCAGTTTCAGACACCGCTTCATCAGAGGTTTTCACACCTCTGGTGTGTCTCACTAACAGACTGTTAAAATGTTTTTTTCTGTCTCACACATTCGTCAGGAGAGAAAGAGAGACAGACACCCGCAGAGAGAGACTGTGAAGATTCCAAAATACTCTACATTTATCTTGTGTATAGATAGATGTAGGGATGGCGTAGTTTTGTAGGCCAAAACCCTGGAATTGAGTTTGCATTTACACTTTTGGTTCCATTGTTCCAAAGTCAGTGGTTTTTTTAAAATGGGATTTCGGTCCAAAGCCTGAAATAAGGTCTGTGGTGAACACAAGCTCAATATATTTTCACGTTTTTTTCTACAACCAGTAATGCCTCACTCACTCATGATTATTTAAAGCTTGTACGTGTCTTGAAAAAGGCGGTTGCAAACAAGTGGCTAAATGGGACTACAGCGGACATTTAACTCTTTCCCCGCCAGCGGTTGCCAGCCACCGCCAGCATTTTTGATAATTTTCACAAAACTTTCATGGCCCCCACAATATTTTGTTGTATGAATATCTGAACATACAACATAAAAAAAACCTTCATGCTTTCTTTTTTTTTTAATCAACACTTGAATGTGGGTTTCATAAAAAAAATTGTTTTTTTTTTTCCCCCAAAGGCCACAACCTGCATAAGCAACGCTTTTATCGCTTGTTTCTGCTCCTTTGTCGCCTGTTTTGATCCGGAGACTCTGTGCTCTTTCAGCAGATCTGTAATAGCGCCCCCTACCGTATAACAGTGAAAACACAGAAAACTGGAAAATTACCTTCAATGGCGGGGAAAGAGTTAAACATCATCACGCCGAACAGGTAAAATCATCTACTTGCTAGTTTGCTTTCACAGCCTTGTTAGGCACCGATGGTGTAAGGACCCTATTGGAATTGCTTGGTCTATACACTACTACTACTCCGAAATGAATCGCATTTTTGAGGGCCTAAACATGCTTGAAAACTCATGAAACTTTGGACACGCGTCAGAAGAGGCGAAAATTTACGTCTGATATGGGTTTTAGAATTAGGTGTGGCAAAATGGCTCGATAGCGCCACCTACAACATTTCAATTAAGCAAGTTTGTGCTACGTTTCACGTACAAGTATGAAATTCGGTACACGCATGTAACACAATACCTACAAAAAAGTCCCTGGGAGCAAAATCTGAAAACCCAACAGGAAAGTTTTTGCCATTTCCAGATGTTGTATTTTAACAAACTCCTCCTATAGATTTTATCAGATAAACATCATATTTGGTCAGTCTAATCTAAAGGCCTTTGTGATGTTAACCCCCTGGAGTCGGCCGTCATGCCGGCGTGATCAACTCGCTTTTTTTCTTATCAGTGCCAAAGAGACTCAAATAACTCTGTCGATTTTTATAATTCAGGCAAGTGTTATACATCATTATAATATGTTAAGTTTCTATTTTTTTTTGTGTACAGTCACAATAAAAACAGACTGTTGTGCTTTTAGCAAACTAAAGAAAACAAACATGATGCGCGATCTGCAGCCTCTCTCTCAAAGATGTTCATTCAGAAAGTCTTCAGAAAAGGAACTCTAACTCAGTGAATACTTGTCACACAAACGAGACATATGTCTAAAGAAACGTTGCAATGTCAGGTTTTAAATAATGTAAATAAAATCGAAAACAAATATTCTGTTTATGTAATCTGTTTGAAAAGAGAGAGATGTCAGTCGTTCGCGAGTGTCTCATCGTCTCATTATCCGCTAATGCGCCACGCCCACGGAGCGCGCGTTCTTTTGAGATTCAAATACTGACCGATCCATGCGAGAGCGCAGTCAGCGCCCACATCAACTCAAATAAACACATCAAGTGTAGTGCTATACTTTAGCTACATCGTTTTGAGACGCGTTGAGGAATAATCCTGGAATAATTTACCTCATGAAAAGCTGTTTATTTCTAAGAGCAACGGATTCAGCCGCTGATTGTGAGGTAAGTTTATTCTGTTAGTTTTCTGTGAATATTAAACGCAAAAAGACAGTTTAAATATGAATCCTGTTGCAACATAAAACGTCATAGACGTAAGAGTGTTTAGACAAGATTTCTTTGGCCTGTTTTGGACAGATTATGAAGTGTTTACTGTAAAATAGCCTAGTGTCACATCAATACAGATTTTATTAGCAAATGTCTGCTCAGATGCTATAAATACACCCACCTAAAGGATTATTAGGAACACCTGTTCAATTTCTCATTAATGCAATTATCTAATCAACCAATCACATGGCAGTTGCTTCAATGCATTTAGGGGTGTGGTCCTGGTCAAGACAATGTCCTGAACTCCAAACTGAATGTCAGAATGGGAAAGAAAGGTGATTTAAGCAATTTTGAGCGTGGCATGGTTGTTGGTGCCAGACGGGCCGGTCTGAGTATTTCACAATCTGCTCAGTTACTGGGATTTTCACGCACAACCATTTCTAGAGTTTACAAAGAATGGTGTGAAAAGGGAAAAACATCCAGTATGCGGCAGTCCTGTGGGCGAAAATGCCTTGTTGATGCTAGAGGTCAGAGGAGAATGGGCCGACTGATTCAAGCTGATAGAAGAGCAACTTTGACTGAAATAACCACTCGTTACAACCGAGGTATGCAGCAAAGCATTTGTGAAGCCACAACACGCACAACCTTGAGGCGGATGGGCTACAACAGCAGAAGACCCCACCGGGTACCACTCATCTCCACTACAAATAGGAAAAAGAGGCTACAATTTGCACGAGCTCACCAAAATTGGACAGTTGAAGACTGGAAAAATGTTGCCTGGTCTGATGAGTCTCGATTTCTGTTGAGACATTCAGATGGTAGAGTCAGAATTTGGCGTAAACAGAATGAGAACATGGATCCATCATGCCTTGTTACCACTGTGCAGGCTGGTGGTGGTGGTGTAATGGTGTGGGGGATGTTTTCTTGGCACACTTTAGGCCCCTTAGTGCCAATTGGGCATCGTTTAAATGCCACGGCCTACCTGAGCATTGTTTCTGACCATGTCCATCCCTTTATGACCACCATGTACCCATCCTCTGATGGCTACTTCCAGCAGGATAATGCACCATGTCACAAAGCTCGAATCATTTCAAATTGGTTTCTTGAACATGACAATGAGTTCACTGTACTAAAATGGCCCCCACAGTCACCAGATCTCAACCCAATAGAGCATCTTTGGGATGTGGTGGAACGGGAGCTTCGTGCCCTGGATGTGCATCCCACAAATCTCCATCAACTGCAAGATGCTATCCTATCAATATGGGCCAACATTTCTAAAGAATGCTTTCAGCACCTTGTTGAATCAATGCCACGTAGAATTAAGGCAGTTCTGAAGGCGAAAGGGGGTCAAACACAGTATTAGTATGGTGTTCCTAATAATCCTTTAGGTGAGTGTATAGTACCAGTAAAACGTATTTTGTTTCATATTGATGTTTAAATATTATAGCCTAATGGTATTTTTTTTTTTATTTAATATATGTTGATTGTGAAAAGTGAACAGCACGAGTAATAAAGGACACATCATTTGATGCGCAATATATCAGAAGACATGGAGTTTGTCAGAAATGATTTTGACCACTTCATTAAGTTTTGTTTTGTAGAAAGCCTTTATTTAAAGTGAATTTCGTTTTGTATAAATTGTATCTTAATTTTAATCAATGTTTTTAATATATTTGCTTCTTATTTAATAAGAAGCATAGCAGACAATAGCCTTAGCGCTGGCGTGATCATGCATTGCACGCATGTCTCATAAATGAACCAACGCTTGAAATGATATTTGAGTATTGTGTGTATCGGATAGTTTACAAAATCAAATGATTCAGAAAATGTTTGCCATTGAAATGACTGGGGAAAAAGTGTCCCAATCAACCTGAATTCACTCTATACTCTTTGAAATCATAATTGCATTGCATTTAAATCCCAAATATTTTACTTATAACATTCATCATTACCAATTATTCAGTTATTTGTATTTACTGAATACTGAATTGTGTTCAGTGTCATAATGTTACTGTTTTTTTAGCATGAGACTTATTTAAAAAAAAAAAAAAAAGTACACTGCCAAAAATGCTCTTCTTAGTATTTTTGTCTTGTTTCTAGTCTAAATATCTACAAATTCTTAAATCAAGATGCATTTACTAGATAAGTAAAATGACATAAGATATTTTTTCTTGTTTTGTTGAAAGTAAAATCAAAATGAAGTGAGTGTTTGCTTAAAACATGCAAAATTATCTGCCAATGGGGAAGAAAAATAGTCTTGTTTCTGATTGAAATCTTGTTTCTTGGGGTAAGAAATAAGATTATTTTTCTTACCCCATAGAAAATTTTACTTATCTAGTAAATGAATCTTGATTTAAGAATTTTTAGATATTTGGACTGGAAACAAGGAAAAATACTAAATAAGAAGAGCATTTTTTGCAGTGTAGTCAAATCTTTTGATCATTTAAAATATAATAGGCCTTTATAATGTGCCTTTGTTGACTACATTCTGAATAAACTACAATAAAATATATTTCCTTTGTCCTGTTGCTTAGCTCTCTCAGTCACATACCTGAGGCTCATTATGGGTTCTTTTGTTCTCTCATGTGTGAATCACAGCATTATTCATGATCATTCATGCCTCTTCGCATACAGCCTTTGTAAAGAAAAAGTGTCTTACAAAATGTAAATCAATATATTGTGTTGTGGGAATAAGTAGGCACAATGATTCTCACATCAGTTTGAAGCAAAAACTCTAGGCAACAACACCCATTAGTCTAAAGTCTTGTGGACACATATCTATTGTGTGTTTTGAGGCCTTAATTTTAAAACAAAAATTTTATTTTTTTCAAAAACCACGCATACACATTATTCTCTCAAAAATACAAGCATGTACATACATGTTGCTCACATATTATGGTAGCCCAGTTTGTGCTGAATACAGTGTATTACACATTTGCCATTAATGTGTTTATAAGCAACTGAAAAAAGCACAAATGTCAGAGCATGTCAAAACTTCTAAAGGGCCCCAAAACAGCTCAGACTCCAGAGGGTTAAATTGCGAAAATCTTGAGTTTTCGCTGAAGGGTGTGTCCGTGGCGGTCTGACAAAGTTCGATGTTTCGCAAAACAGGAAGTTGTTGTAACTCAGGCATACAATGTCCGATCTGCCCCAAACTTCACATGTTTGATTAGAGTCCTGGCCTGAAGACATCTACATGCCAATATTCAGTTACAGTTATAGCGCCACCTGCTGGCAACAGGAAATGGCATGCTTTAACACTGTAATTCATTTCCAGAAACACAGTTAAATACGTCATGAATTACCAAACATGCTAGAAACACATTAAATCATGCAACACTTGGCTAAGTGCTAATGCATGCGATTAATGCCACGAAGTTGTTGTAACTCAGGCATACAATGTCCGATCTGTCACCCACTGGCGACATGTTTGAAAAGTGCCCTGGCCTGAAGACATCTACACGCCAAAATTTAGCAGGAAGTGTGGCAAATACAAATGACTGGCATAGTCCTCCTATTTTTATATACTTAAATGCATATTGCCCACCGTGCTCTGTTTTCCTAAAGCCAATGGCGGTGGCTCGGGTGCGAGGGCCCTTTCATCACTGCTTGCAGCTTTAATTGTGTTTATAACAGCACTTTTGCAAACTATTCTAACTCTCACGTTCAGCTAATTTTTTTTTTTCAATAAAAACTGAAAGAGTTGTGGTGGTGACTGTAGTGTAGTTCATTTATAGCCTAAGGTTAGTTTTTATTTCTGTCGATTGCTTCAAGGCTTCAAAATTCAAGTGGTGCTAATTTGTGAAAATTATCTTGATGGACAAAACATGTAAGTATCAAACTTTTGTCGATCACAGAGCTTTTTTTTTTTTTTTTTTTTTTTTTGCAATAATTCAAAAAAAAATATTGTTTTTTTCAAGGGAACCAGTGTGATGCGAGCAACTCTGTCACTTCCTGTAGAAAGATAGAATTTTTTTATATTTAATTTATATTCAGTTTTACTTTTAGTAATTTTAGTAGGCCTACTTCAAATTTATTTCATTTATCTGCCATGGCAACATTAGTTTTTGTTGACGTTTTTCCATTTAATTTTTTTTCCTCAGCATTATTTAATTAATGAAAAATTGTTTTAATAGTTTTAGTTTCAGTTAAAAGAGAAACGGACCGCTGCAATCCGGCTGTTAAAGAGACAGTTCACAACAAAAAAAAAAAAAAGTTTAATTGTTTCATTATTCATAATTATATTCATTTATAATTAATTCCCAGAAGTCCCTATGATTTTAATGTGTTTTTTGTATTTAGTTAAATACTGCTGTTTTGCTGCTATTCCTTTGAGATTTTCAACAAATAACTAATACATTAGATTCTGTTCCTGAAGTTTATGGTGGTGTTTTGTTCTTTTCTGGGAGTTTGGCAGGCTATTGTCACTATATGCTTTCATTTTGAGCTGTGACAATCCTGCTAAACATCTCTGTTTTTGTTCTAGAAAAGAAAGAGACATGAGGGTGAGTAAACGATGACAGAATTAATAATAGTTTCTCCTCAACTTAACTTTTTTAATTAAACTGTCAGTTATAGATGATATGATAATTGGTAGAAAAAAATCTAGAATAATCATTTCATCATTTCTGTCTGGCTCCTTCGCACACACACAGACACACTTATGCCGTGTGAATGTGATGCGGGCAGGAGCGCGACCGCATGAATTGACATGCTGTGAATAACAGCTTCCTGTCTCCTAGAAACAGCGTGGCGGTGAGCGCTGTCAGCATACCGCTGTTCACATTTCCCACTCAGTGTGTGTGTGTTCTGTCTGTCTGACAGACTGAGATGAGGAAACAGCATCAGCCTTCAACATCACTTTAACTTAAACTGTCTCAAAGTTTTTTTTATCCTTTCAAAACGCTGCTCATCACCTATCTACAGCCAGTGTTTGGAATAGTGTACGTCACAATATATATAGTATACCCTACCGACTACTTTTTTTTACAAATGTTTACTAAGTATGTGAAAAGGTTTTCAAACAGTAGTTTGCTGTAATGTTGACAAAGGACCTCATCACGATGCATGTTCAAATCAGCAAGTGGCTTTAAGTTATTTTCTCAGATTTAACTATTCAAATATTTAAAGTTGTATTGTTTATTTTATATTACAATAAATGATTTAAAAATTATTTATTTGATAAAAAGTATTTTTAATATATACGTATTATTTTATTATTTTATTTCATATTAAAATAAATTATTTTAATTAGGCTATAAGTGTTTATACTATGAGTTTAAGTCAATAAAAATGATTTTTTTTTTTTTTTTACATTTTTTGTTATTAATAATCAAAATAATTGTTATTGTTATAATTATTATTTTAGATTAAAATATATAAAAATATTGTATCTTAATTTAATAATAATAATAATAATAATAATAATAATAATAATAATAAACTTCAATATGTATTGCTATTTTATTATTATTATTTTATTTCATATTAAAACAAATTATTTTAATTATGCTATATGTTTATTAGTATTTTTTTTTTTTAAATTAACGGCACTTGCTGAATTAAATCTCTATGAAATGTTCCTTATTACATGATATAATTTTTTTTTTTTGCATACTTTTTATAAAATTGTGTGTAAAATGTCAAATTCAATCAGAAATACTTCAGAAATACTAGCTCTTGCGTCACATGGAAATGAGAGGTTGAATTTAAATCGCATTGCATTGTGGGATACAGTCTGTGTTCCAAAACATTCTTCATAAAACAAATATTTCCTGCTCTGAAATCTGATTGGATAAGCGGCATTTGGATCCGTCTGCATATTTTGTGAAGTATGTTTCTGGGCCACAGCAGATTGTTGTGTGTGTGTGTTTAATTGTGAATGAAGGCTGACTGGAGCCAGAACCTCCTCTCTGTCTCTCCCACCCACCAGCGCTGGAGCCTGGGCACCAAGGACGAGCGTCTGTCTCTCTCTCACCACAATACACTATTGAGAATGAGAGACACAAACAGGCTCAGGACTGACGCCGTCCCCACTGGAACAGACAGACAGACAGACATAGAAAACGACCGTTTACATGAGCAGATATTTCATTTCTCCATCCGCTCACCCACAGCATTCCTTTGTGTTGTCACTATTATCATCACTCTCTCTCTCTTGTTGTATTTCTTCAGGATCACTTCTGGTCATATAAACCCTCTATTTCTGTACTTTTGTGTCTGATGGACAGACAGAAATAATCCTCTGAATTATTTTATTAATCGCCTGTCTGGAATATGATTGGTTAAATCACAACATTCTGTGGTCAAATATTTTTTTTTAAATATTTAAAATAATTTTAAAATGAGTATACTAATAATTTAAAAAATTACAATAATTAAATTATCAATATTTGTGACCAGGGCTGCATTAAGACTATAAGGGGCCCCTGGGCTTTACCTCTTGAGGGGCCCTTCATCCACCAGAACTGCTACCAACTAGAGCTGCATGATTAATCGTTAAAAGATCGCGATCTCAATTCAAACACCCTCACAGACATGAGAAATATGTCTATAGAAAACCTGAAATATACTTTTAAACGAAACAATTCAAAATGAAAAGAAATAGGCTACTCTCTGATTATGTGATCCGTATGACATGTGCATTTCTCTCTATAGGCGATGGCTATGCCCGCTTTGTCAACTTCATCTTTTCAGCTGAAACTGACTCAGAAAACAATTAAAATGTCTCCTTGCTATTTTTGACACATTCATAATCATTACTTTTGCCGGTTATTTGTGGCAAGCTTTATCGTGCGCTTGAGTGCGGAATTCTCTCCAGTATATATTCAAGTAATTAAATTAATATAAATGTGTACTTAGTCGACTAATGGCTTAAATTAACTACTAGTCGACTAGAAAAAGAAAAGAAAAAAAAAAGAAAAGAAAAAGAAAAGAAAGAAAAAAAAAAAAAAAAAAAAAAAAAAACTTTTATTGGGGGCAGCCCTACTTATTTCACATATTTTCGAACCAGCATCACACAGGGCATTCTGGGTTGAGCGAGCGCTCATTTCTTAAACCAGACTCTAATTTGCGCTGCTCTTGGAAGATTGCGTTGGTCATTATGGAAATGATCCGGCTGTGTCTGTGTTGTTTAATGCGTGCGTCGTCGGTAGATCACGCGCAGAACTTTCCACTCCCATCAGCGCTTTTATGGGATTGCGTTTTCACGCTAATTTGTCCGGTTTAATAAATCTGGCCCTAAATGTGTTTAGTTGTATGATAATATTATTCAAACAGGCCTATTAAAGGGTGGCAATAAATTAGATAGCCTAAATGTAACAACAAAAACAATTATAATAATACAAATTATAATAATACAGTTGTTTGAGGCAAGTAAATGGCAGAATATATGGTAATGTAATACAGGCTATGAGCTTATAAAAATGTTAGTAAATGGACTATCATAAACCCTGAGTAGTGGTCAAAGTGAAGCATTCGTGACTGAAAAGGAAGTGGGGCTTTGTTTTTCGTTGATGTTTCTCTGAAAACAATACGCGCCCTGGGACAAAGCAGCTCAGTGACTCGAGTAACGTAAAAAAAGCATCCATCTACACAAGCACAACAAAGTGCACAGTTACATGCATCAGATCGATAACATTCTGCCATCTACTGGAAAACAAACACTTAAAATAACATGAACTTTCAACTAAAGTCACTAGATTTCGCACTGACATACAACGACATCTTATATAGGCTAGTTATTTTATAAGTTTTCTTATAAAAGCTATGTTATGTTAATCGTAACTGCAGATGGTGCTGTTATTACTAAACTATATAGCTTTTTATGTGGAGACAGTCCTATTCAAAAAACACACAACAAATATGACCGGTGAAAAAGTATGAAAGCGTCTGATCTGATCATATCAATATATGTTGATTCAGCTCTCCAGTCAAGTCACGTTTATTTATACCACTTTATACAATATAGTATAGCCTATTGCTTTAAAGCCAACATCATAACTATCTATAGGCCTACTGTAATTAAGATATGTATTCAAGAAATTTATTAAAAACAGAAACGTAGCCTATCGTTTCAGCCTTATACTCAAAGACCGTGGAAACGGGATAGTGGGTTCGTTACGCACTTCAATCCATTCCCGGACTGGTTTGCTTCCTATTTAGCCTATTAAATATACAGGCAATTGGAAATTCACAAAACAAAATTAACTTTAAAGAAAGGCTTTCTACTAAACAAAACTTAATGAAGTGGTCAAAATCATGTCTGATCCATGTCTCCCGACATATTGCGCATCTTATTATGTAGCCTATCTTACTCATGCATTCACTTTTCATAATCAACGTAGATGAAATTAAAAAATAATATTATAGGCTACAATTTAAACATAACTATGAAACTAAATAGGCTACTAAAAAACTAAATATTTAACCCTTTTCCTTATGACAGCAGAAACAAACAACTCACAATACTCTGTCATTTTTGGCCATACAGATAAATGTGAGACATAATTATAAACTATAAATGGTCTACTTTTATTTGTGTACACTCACAATAACAACAAAACTTTGTGCTTTTGTAAAATAAATAAAAACAGGGTGCGCTTTCCGCTGTCTGCGAGAATCTTTCTGAAACGCGTCTCAAAGATGAACAAACTCAGCGAATATTTATCAAATAAACATGAAACATACGTCTAAAGAAAGCTTGAAATCTCTACTTTTAAATAAAACAATTCACATTTTAGAGTGAGTTGTGGTGCACGTAGCGGAATATTGACCACACCACTCCGCTTCGCCAACGCTCACATGCTCTGATATAGACGAAGCGGTAGAGCGTGAATAACGTGTGATTTCGAATCTCAAACCAGCGCATTTCATTTGAAATGTGCGTGTCACAATAACGCCTTGATAATCAAAAATGAATTGCGACAAAACGGACAACATCTCCTATTCTTATTTTTGGTAAATGAATTAATGACTGGGAAAAAACGAGCTGTTCACCATTAAAATCCTATTCATTTTATTGGATTTCAGACAGTACATTAAATAATGGCCACTGATGATTGCAGGGTTCACTGAGTGAGAGGGTTTGACACTTCTCGAGCAGGACTTGCAACGCCCACACGTGCATTCAAAGCAAAGCGATAAGTCGTAATTTAAAAAGGAACAGCCAATGCATTATAAAATGTGGTTACAATATTTTCCGGCATCATCGGGGCCCTCCCCCAGCCCGGGGCCCTGGGCTTAAGCCCAGGTAAGCCCGTGCATTGATGTGGCCCAGTTTGTGACTAATAAATACAAAGTTCTGTCATGAAACTCTAGATGGCGCAGGCTGTCCTTAACTCAATCTGCTTGCAATCAATAATTCTCTATAGGGCACAGCTGATTGGTTCCTGCTGTATCAGCAGCCAGTGAGCTTGCTGCTCAACCTTCAAAAACTTGGTCAGCATTTATTGTTGCATTTGCACAGCAGCATGAATAACCAACGGCAGCATCAATAACAGCAGCACTATCAATAACAGCAGCATCAACAGCAGCAGCATCAACAGCAGCATCAATAACAGCAGCAATAACCAACGGCAGCATCAATAACAGCAGCACTATCAATAACAGCAGCATCAATAACAGCAGCAATAACCAACGGCAGCATCAATAACAGCAGCATCAATAACAGCAGCATCAACAGCAGCAGCATCAACAGCAGCAATAACCAACGGCAGCATCAATAACAGCAGCGCTATCAATAACAGCAGCATCATCAATAACAGCAGCATCAACAGCAGCAGCATCAATAACAGCAGCAATAACCAACGGCAGCATCAATAACAGCAGCAGCATCAATAACAGCAGCAATAACCAACGGCAGCATCAATAACAGCAGCAGCATCAATAATAGCAGCAGCATCAATAACAGCAGCATCATCAATAACAGCAACAATAACCAATGGCAGCAGCAATAACCAATGGCAGCATCAATAACAGCAGCATCAATAACAGCAGCATCAATAACAGCAGCAGCAGCAATAACCGCAGCAGCAGCAATAACCGCAGCAGCAGCAATAACAGCACCAGCATCAATAACAGCAGCAGCATCAATAACAGCAGCAGCAATAACCAATGGCAGCATCAATAACAGCAGCATCAATAACAGCAGCAGCAGCAATAACCAATAGCAGCAGCAATAACCAATAGCAGCATCAATAACAGCAGCATAAATTCAATTCACATTTATTTGTATAGCGCTTTTCACAATACATATCGTTTCAAAGCAGCTTCACAGAAAATGCATGTGTCTACATTACAATTTAAAGTGATTTGTTATCAGAGGAGACTGTGACCAAGTTATGTATTTCAGAAATGTACATATACAAAGAAAGCACACAGTTAGCTAACAACGTATTATTAATCAATGTAATAATTTAAGGCACAAACAATGGGCTCAGCAACGGCAGCATCAATAACAGCAGCAGCAGTAATAGCAGCAGCAGCAATAACAACAGTAGCAATAACCAACGGCAACATCAATAACAGCAGCAGCAGCATCAGTAATAACAGCAGTAGCAATAACCAACGGCAGCAACAATAACCAACGGCAGCATCAATAGCAGCAGCAGCAGTAATAACAGCAGTAGCAATAACCAATGGCAGCATCAATAACGGCAGCATCAATAACAGCAGCATCAATAACCAACAGCAGCAGCAATAACAGCAGTAGCAATAACCAACGGCAGCAGCAACAACAGCATCAATAACAGCAGCAGCAATAACCAACGGCAGCAGCAACAACAGCAGCATCAATAACAGCAGCATCAATAACCAACAGCAGCAATAACCAACGGCAGCAGCAACAACAGCAGCAGCAATAACCAACGGCAGCAGCAATAACAGCATCATCAATAACCAACAGCAGCAGCAATAACCAACGGCAGCAACAACAGCAGCATCATCAATAACCAACAGCAGCAGCAATAACAGAATCAACAATAACCAACAGCAGCAGCAATAATAGACATTAGGGATGTAACGATTCACTCAACTCACGATGCGATATGATTCACGATACTAATTTCACGATACGATTTTCTCACGATTTTTTTTAAGACAAATTATAAAATTAAAGTGTCCTTTTATTTCTCAGACAAAATTCTGCATATTTCTTTGTAAAATTTACATATATATTTTGTGTCCAATAATAACTAAACTGAAATTTTTAAACAAATCCCAAAAAACTCCCTTCAAGGAGATCTTCCAATGCGGTTTTCTTGGGAGGAGGTTGTTTCAGCTTTTAATGCTTTTAATGTTGTTTTCAGATTTTAATTATAATTTGTATCATTACACTTACAAGAGTAAAAAAAACAGAACACATTTAGAAAAATATGCCATAATAATCAACAAAATTATTGTACCCATTTAGAGAAACATTTCTCCTTCCGTCTGTGGAATACATCCTAGCGCTGGTCTTTTTCTTGATGAGGCAGAGCCTGGAATGCATTTACTACGGCAGAAAACATCCTCGTATCTTTTGCCATGAAAAAGCCCTCGACGCCGCGAGTGGGGCTGCAAATCCGCCGGTCAGTGGTTTGGCCTATTATCTTTTTACATACAGACGGAGGTGACTGGAGCCTCTCACTGTGGTGATTGTTAGTCTTTGGAAAGTCAAAATGCCGCTTGCTCGTTGCTATCGTGCCTGTAAAGCGAGGCCACAGAATACAGTTTCAGCGTTGTGTATCGCGATTCTTTTAACATCTCAACCGACTTGAATCGTCACACATTTGTATCGATTTTCAACCGGCTCTGAGTGAATCGTTACATCGCTAATAGACATGTGCCGGTATACAGTAATACGATATATCACGTTAATGAACATGCACAATATTGTTATTGCGGGCACTTCAAAATACCGTGAATTATTTATTATGAATTATTCAGATTTTTAGAATGCATTTTAAGAATACTCATCCTGCTGCATCAAAGAGGCACGCGCACTGATGTAAACAAGCCCAATGCGCATGAGCAACGCATGCCGGAACGAGTGAAGGAGATGCGCTGAATGAAACGCACATTCACTCTCTGACAGCAGATGGCGCTGATGGAACAGCAGAAATGCAGCCGTTTCCCCGGCAACCCCGTAAACAAAGTAAACAAAACTGCGCTACTACAGTATTTAAATGTTTCAAACAGCCATTCAGATTTTTGTATTCGCTATGGACTTAAGGATATTTATTTTCAAATTTAAACATTTTTATATTTTAATCTGGACTACAACATGCCATAGATATTGTTTGAATATGTTCTTATTTATTAGTTAACATTAACTAAGATTAATAAATACTTTAGAAGTATTTTTCATTGTCAGTTTATGTTAATTTCAACATTTAATAACATTTTTATTAAAATCAAAAGTTGTAACTGTATTTAATGGACCTGCGCTAACATTGTATTTTTTAACTAACTTTAACAAAGACTAATAACTTTTATAACAAAATGTAGCTATTGCTCATTGTTAATGTTAGTTAATGCATTAACTAACGTTAACTAAGGAGAACTTAATTGTAAAGGTGATACCTATTGTTCTTTATAATTCTTTTGCACTTTAATCTGTTTGAAAATTGGTTTACTCTATACATTTTTGTGTATTGCTTTATTTTATTTAAATGTTCAGTTCTTTTTGTTACAAGGAAGTTAAACCTGTTATAGTATGACAACACTTTTTTTGGAACTTTCAATATCGTGATAATACCGTGATAAAAGCTTCAGCAATTGACCATTCGCAAAGACCCGCCCCCTTTAGTTACTGTTGCTATGTCCGACAAGCCATGGCGCTCTCACACCACACACGTTCTCACGTAGAGAAAATACATCACGGAGCAAAGAGGACACTGACAACACGCCGACAGACAGGACAGAGCAAGTTACTTTTGATATGAAACAAAGTCTCAACTTTAAAATTAAGAAATTTAAACAACAAATACTGTTTTGTGGCTCTTTAATGTGTCGTGATCGCTGTAGCGCCTCAGTTAAAGCTGCTTATGAACCGATCAACTCTTCCTTGTAGTTCATTTATAGTATCAAATAAACATGAATGAACACTAAAAGAAATGTTGTTTCAACCGCAGAAAGACGTCAGTACACAATGTTTTTCAAGTTCAAGTCCACCGACGTTAATCTACTAACTCTCCTGGGTGCTTTGTCAGACAAAACAGCAGATTTGGCGATGTGATTGGTCAGATCGCCTGTCAATCAAACTCGCGGCGAAGGGTGAATTATCACAACATGAAAATTTTATACCGTCACATGCCTAATCAATAACAGCAGCAGCAGCAATAACCAACAGCAATAATAAGGATTAGTATGGTAAAATGGGTTGATTTTCCTGGTCAACTTTACATCATTTTAAATGATGTTCCCACGAGAGAAGGTCATTGTGATGAAATAGATCACTGACAGCCTGAACACAGTATACAGTCAGTGCTTGTGATCATGCTATTGATTAGATTATTATGATACTGTGTTGATTAACTGATGTGTTTTGGCTCAATTCTGACACTCAAGACTGTGTTTGATTGACAGCGAGGCGTCAGTGATATGATGTTAGGTGTAATTGATATGTTAATTCATCTCTCTCTCTCTCTCTCCATCTGCTAAACGCAGCTCATCTGCATTGTATCCTGCGGTCAAGTGTTCTCTTCTTCATTGCTGTGGGTCGGGGGTCACCCGGGTCGAGCGAATCTGCCCCGCCACGTGAGCCAGACAAAGACGCATTCATCATGACACGCTGACACGCACCCACCCACCTAATCTCTCGCTCTCCTCTTTTGACATGCACATCCTCATTCTCGTTTATACAGTCTTTCCATCATGCGCTCTCTCTCTCTCTCTCACTGATATTCTGGCTGACATTGCTGGCATGGGCAAAGTCTTCCACTCTCATCTCTGGCAGAACAATCTTTTCAGTCCCCTACAGTGAGTGTGTAAGTGCGTGCGTGTGTGTGTGTGTGTGTGTGTGTGAGATCCTAAAATTCCCACAAATTCCTCGCATTGGTTAAATGCTTTCAGTAGCCTGTGCCAGCAGAAACTTGAACAATGTATTCTGATTATTGTGGCCCAAAATGACTGAATTTGTCAAATAATTTTCTGTATATATGGCACTTTATACAATACAGATTGTTTCAAAGCATTTTACAGTAATAAACAGGAAAATAACAGTGTTAATGTTGGAGCAATTTCAGCTATAAAGCAGCTCCACAGAAGGCAATAGTGACATTATTCAGCTCAATTCAGTTCAACTTTTGTTCTCAACCAATAGTGTCAGTGTATTCAAAACAATTATATTTCTTAAGGGGGGGGGGGGGGGGGGGTCTACTGTGATTTTTTTGCATTCTGACTTATTTACACTGTTAAAGAGTTGGATTCTCATGCTAAACATGGCCAAAATTTCAAAAAATGAGTTGGATGTATGACGGAGTATTTCTGTGCCAAATACACTCCTTCAGGATTCGAACAAGTTTTGGAAAGATTTTTTCGAGTATGGCCCTTTATGAAATCATAAATGGTGGAATTCCTTGTATTGGCACTTCTCCTGGCTGAGCGTGTGCGCACATCAACCAGAGCGAGAGCAAGAGCGCGTCCACCAATGAGCTTCGTTCGGGTTACGGAAGCCGTCGGCAGTGCTGGCATTTTGTTTTTAGACCACGAAATCAACAATGTCACTAAAGAAGTGTGTTTCTGGTTGTGAGGGAAAGATAATCTTGTTCAACTTCCCAAATAACCCAGCGTTAAGGAAACAGTGGATGCAGTTTGTTTTTCCGGAGCAGCAACGGAGTTCTGCAAGTGTGTGTGTTTGTTCCCGGTCATGAGTGGAAACCGCAGGCGGTGAGTGAAACTGCATCAAATGTCTGTGTTTTGTTGGCAATCGGCGCATAAGTGCATATAATGTGAACAACACAAACGTTTAGTGAATCGAAAGTTATCCAGGGATAATGCCATGATGTATTGTGTGTGTGTGTGTGTGTGTGTGTGTGTGTGTGTGTGTGTGTGTGTGTGTGTGTGTGTGTGTGTGTGTGTGTGTGTGTGTGTGTGTGTGTCTTTAGCTCCGCCCACTGCACTCCTCCACGAGCTCGGCTGTTTTCGTAAGAATCGGTACAGTGTATCTGTCTTTTATAAATATGATCAAACTAAAGACCCTTCGGAGATATGAAGGATGCAATACTACTCTACAGGTACTCAACATTAACATGAGACTGGCAGAAACTGTGTTGTGTACACTTTAATATTAAATTAAAAAAATATAATATTTTAAATATATTATTATTTTATATAATATACAGTTGCAAGAAAAAGTATGTGAACCGCTGTGAAATGTGAATAATTTTAACTAAATAAGAGAGATCATACAAAATGCATGTTATTTTTTTATTTAGTGCTGTCCTGAATAAGATATTTTAAATACATTTTTTTTTACATATAGTCCACAAGACAAAAAAAAATAGCTGAATTTATTAAAATGACCCCGGTCAAAAGTTTATGAACCACTGATTCTCAATACTGTGTGTCGTTCCCTGGATGATCCACAGCTGTTTTTTTGTTTTCTGATGGTTGTTCATGAGTCTCTTGTTTGTCCTGAGCAGTTAAACTGACCAACGTTCTTCAGAAAAATCCTCCAGGTCCTGCAATTCTTCAGTTTTCCAGCATCTTTTGCATATTTGAACCCTCTCCAGCAGTGACTGTATGATTTTGAGATCCATCTTTTCACACTGAGGACGATTGAGGGACTCAAGCACAACTATTAAAAAAGGTTGAAACATTCACTGATGCTCCAGAAGGAAACACCATGCATTAAGAGCCGGGGGTGAAAACTTTTTGAATTTGACTTTTGTAAATTGGACTTAATTTTTCTTCTGGGAAACATGTAAGTATCTTCTGTTGCTTCTGAAGGGCAGTACTAAATGAATAAAATTGATATTTATACAAAATAAAAAATTTAGACATCTTCATCCTGTTCAAAAGTTTTCACCCCCGGCTCTTAATGCATGGTGTTTCCTTCTGGAGCGTCAGTGAATGTTTGAACCTTTTTTAATAGTTGTGTTTGAGTCCCTCAATCGTCCTCAGTGTGAAAAGATGGATCTCAAAATCATACAGTCACTGCTGGAGAGGGTTAAAAAACAAAAAAACAGCTGTGGATCATCCAGGGAACGACACACAGTATTGAGAATCAATGGTTCATAAACTTTTAAAAGGGTCATTTTAATAAATTCAGCTTTTTTTTGTCTTCTGGAATATATGTAAAAAAAAAAAAAAAAAAAATTATGTAAAATATCTTATTCAGGACAGCACTAAATAAACGCATTTTGTATGATCTCTTTAATTTTGTTAAAATTATTCACATTTTCACTGATTCTGCAAGCGGTTCACATGCTTTTTCTTGCATCTGTATATTATATTAAATTTATATTGTATTATAATATTAATATTATATTAAAAAATAAATGTTTCTTATTATATTTAAAAGAGAATATTAATTGTCTTTTAAACCCCATCTTAAATTTGTAGCAGCGTTTATCAAAAACTATGCCTTTTTTTTTTTATAATTCATATACTAATATAGTTACGGTTGACGGTTCCCAGGCAACATTAATATAGGATGTGCACTGCCAGACTTCTGGCTTTTTGTTGCTTGACACCTAATCTGTCCTCATTCACTGTCACTGTATTGAAAAGTGAAGCATGAACATTTTGTTAAACATCTTTTGTGTTCACAGAACAAAGAAAATGGGTTTGGAGTGGCATGAGGGTGAGTAAATGATTGAATTTTCATTTTCATCTCTTTAGAGTGACATATGTTGCTTTAAATTAATTTATTGTGAAATGTGGTTTCTAGTCTTTGTTATATTGTTAACTAAACTCATTTGGAAATGTTTGTCGTAAAAAAGTCAGGTCGTATAAAAAAAAAATGTACACTTCACATCAGAGATTCACAAAAGGATTTTTTGCACCTTGCACAGTGCATATATTGAACCGCTGTGCAGTTCACCAGATTGAATTTATCTGCCTCTCGCCTGCTGAATGGCTTGTGAAGGCCAAACTAAATAAGAAAATGTGAAATCTTGAATACACATTGTAGCAGTATTAGTGAGAACTGATGTCTGAGAGCTCTGAAGCACACGTACACTCGAGTGCAAGTTTGCATTGAAATGACCTGAAATAACCACTTAATACTGACCCAAATATATTAGCAGCACAATAGGGTCAAAAGGTCTTGCTGTAAAGCAGTTTAGATAGAGCTCTTAAAGGCACAGCAGCAAAAAAATATATATTTCTAAAGATCAAAGAGGTCCTGAAAAACAACCTCAAAGAAAAAATATTATAAAATGTGTGAGATATATGACCCATTTAACCAGTACATAGATGGTTTTCTAAAGAACTAGAGGATAAAATGTTCTTTGTGGAACTTAAAAGGTACATCAGACTGTAAAAGGCTTTTTGATTCTAAATAGAATGTTTATTTTTAAGAATGAGTGTGAACATTCATAAGCGTCCCAGCTAACAAAAAAATGCTTTAAGAACATTTTTCTTAGTTATAAAAAAAAAAGTGTTTTTTCTCAGAATGTTCTCTGAACATTCCAAATGTTCCAAATGTGAATGTTAAGGGAAAATTCCATTTTATTATTTTGCAACATTTATGGGAACATTACTTTTTTTAATGTTCTCTAAACATTCTGAAACAAGTAGTAACATTTAAAAAAAAAAAAATGTAAGATAACTGTCCAACTTAAACATTTCAAGAATAAAACAATCTGTGAACGATGTATAAATAACACTATGACAATAAAGTGATTTGATTTGTTTTTTGCTAACGTTTTGAGAACATTATTAAAGACCAGAACATTCTGAACAAACGTATTATTAACGTTACTTTTAACTTTGAGAGAACCTTGCCAGTTGCCACAACATAAACTAAAGTTCTGAAAACGTTCTTTGTTAGCTTTGAGTGTGGGATCTTTTAGATTATTTCCAGCTTAATATGCAGAAAAACATAACACCGTGTCACTGATCTGTTAGTTTCAGAATCCCGTCGAGCCCGCCACAGCAACACTGACTCAACAAATGGTATGAGTTTGGGGGCGGGGCTATCTGCTTGACTGAGCAATGACAGATGGGAGGAGTGATCCTTAAACTTATATGGTGACAAGTGATGCAAAGATTACACACTTCAACTTTACAGCAAAGACATTAAAGGTGAGTGTGTGTGTGTGTGTGTGAGAGTGTGTTTCCCTCTGTCTTCCAATCTGATTTAAGATTTCATTAGTAACACACTTAATTACCAAGTTTGTCTTAGAGTGCAGTCAGAGGCGTGTGTGTGTGAGAGAGAGATTCCAGACAGACCACCCCACTGCCTGGTTTGAGGGGGTCTGTGGTCTCATTCCTCATTTCCTTCTGTTCCAATTTCTCTCTCACACACACACACACCGCAGCCGTGGAGTGTTTCTAACTGTGAAGCATCAGTAGCTAATGTTTTGTTGGCCGTCACCATGGCAGCATGATATTCATCAAACCAGGAGCGCCAGTGAGCTGCAGCACGCCGAAAACTTCATTCACACTTATAAATATATGAATATACAGTGGGGAGAACAAGTATTTGATACACTGCCGATTTTGCAGGTTTGCCCACTTACAAAGCATGTAGAAGTCTGTAATTTTTATCATAGGTACTCTTCAACTGTGAGAGACGGAATCTAAAACAAAAATCCAGAAAATCACATTGTATGATTTTTAAGTAATTCATTTGCATTTTATTGCATGACATAAGTATTTGATACATCAGAAAAGCAGAACTTAATATTTGGTACAGAAACCTTTGTTTGCAATTAAAGAGATCACACGTTTCCTGTAGTTCTTGACCAGGTTTGCACACACTGCAGCAGGGATTTTGGCCCACTCCTCCATACAGACCTTCTCCAGATCCTTCAGGTTTCGGGGCTGTCGCTGGGCAATACGGACTTTCAGCTCCCTCCAAAGATTTTCTATTGGGTTCAGGTCTGGAGACTGGCTAGGCCACTCCAGGACCTTGAGATGCTTCTTACGGAGCCACTCCTTAGTTGCCCTGGCTGTGTGTTTCGGGTCGTTGTCATGCTGGAAGACCCAGCCACGACCCATCTTCAGTGCTCTTACTGAGGGAAGGAGGTTGTTGGCCAAGATCTTGCGATACATGGCCACATCCATCCTCCCCTCAATACAGTGCATTCGTCCTGTCCCCTTTGCAGAAAAGCATCCCCAAAGAATGTTTCCACCTCCATGTTTCACGGTTGGGATGGTGTTCTTGGGGTTGTACTCATCCTTCTTCCTCCAAACACGGCAAGTGGAGTTTAGACCAAAAAGCTCTATTTTTGTCTCATCAGACCACATGACCTTCTCCCATTCCTCCTCTGCATCATCCAGATGGTCATTGGCAAACTTCAGACGGGTCTGGACATGCGCTGGCTTGAGCAGGGGGACCTTGAGTGCGCTGCAGGATTTTAATCCATGACGGCGTAGTGTGTTACTAATGGTTTTCTTTGAGACTGTGGTCCCAGCTCTCTTCAGGTCATTGACCAGGTCCTGCCGTGTAGCTCTGGGCTGATCCCTCACCTTCCTCATGATCATTGATGCCCCACGAGGTGAGATCTTGCATGGTGCCCCAGACCGAGGGAGATTGACTGTCATCTTGAACTTCTTCCATTTTCTAATAATTGCGCCAACAGTTGTTGCCTTCTCATCAAGCTGCTTGCCTATTGTCCTGTAGCCCATCCCAGCCTTGTGCAGGTCTACAATTTTATCCCTGACGTCCTTACACAGCTCTCTGGTCTTGGCCATTGTGGAGAGGTTGGAGTCTGTTTGATTGAGTGTGTGGATAGGTGTCTTTTATACAGGTAACGAGTTCAAACAGGTGCAGTTAATACAGGTAATGAGTGGAGAACAGGAGGGCTACTTAAAGAAAAACTAACAGGTCTGTGAGAGCCAGAATTCTTACTGGTTGGTAGGTGATCAAATACTTATGTCATGCAATAAAAGGCAAATTAATTATTTAAAAATCATACAATGTGATTTTCTGGATTTTTAGATTCCGTCTCTCACAGTTGAAGTGTACCTATGATAAAAATTACAGACCTCTACATGCTTTGTAAGTAGGAAAACCTGCAAAATCGGCAGTGTATCAAATACTTGTTCTCTCCACTGTAACTGTATTATATAACAGAATACTAAACTAAAAGTTCCACTTATTGTAATGTAAAACATTTGACCGTAAGATGTTTGCTCAGTTAACTAATGCTTACTGATGTTTTTGCTGCCATTTTTCCTCCAAAACAATGTAATTTCCTGGTGGATGGTGAATAATCTTACTTACCCCAACACAAAGTTACTTAGCTCAAGCGTTTGGTTATGTTTGTTATATTTCATTCGGGGTTCAAGCTCGTAGCACTGAACATCAACATTCTACACTAAAAGTGATCGTGCAGACTAAACCGTAAGTTTTAGAGCAGTGTTGCCAAGTCTGTGGTTTTCTAGCAGAATTGGGCTACTTTTAAGCTTCTGCCGCGGGTAAAAAAAAAATTTCTGCAGGTTGATTTCCACCCCCGTTAGTACGATTTAGGCACTCCAACACCCCCAAAACACCCCCAGACATACAAATTCAGTGGAGAATTTGGACATCCGATGGAGAAAATCGCATTGGGCTATTTTTGGTCTACTTTTGACTGGCCATTGGGCTACTTTTGTTGCAGAGACCTGGCAACTCTGTTGTAGCGACTTTAAACTTTGAGGGATGGTAGTACCCATCCCGTCTACAACATCGTCAAGGCTCGACCTGCCAGTGGCGCTAACAGAGATCAAAAGTACGAAATCGCTCATAACTCCTAAACCGTTTTTTTTTTGCTGACTTAAGTGTCATTGTAATCCTTGGCTCAGTACGAACAAAATACACGTCTCGAATTCAATTGTCGCCCTGTTTGTCGAAAACCAAATTTTTGGATAGTTTGGTTTTTTTGAAAAAACTACTTTTGCGAACTATCCCTAGATTTCTCGTCCAATCAGAACCAAACCAATGCAGCAAAGTTCTCTGGAGCCTGATTGTCAGTAATTATTAAAAAAAGTCAAAATTTCGATTCATATCCACGACAGGATGCCGAAACGTTCAAAGTGGGCGTGGCCACTTTTACTAAAACGGCTCTTACTCTTGAACAGAATTAGATAATTTTACCAAATTTGGTACACCTATGAATGGGCTCAGTCTGTAGCCGCATGAAAAAGGATGCAGCAACTGGCCACTTGGTGGCGCTATGAAATGAAAAACATGAAAATGACTATTACTATGCAATCACTTTTCAGATTGACTTGAAAACTGGCATGTGGTGTCTTTGTTCAAGGTGACATGACAGTGTATGAGGACCTTCACGTATCTCGAAAAACACGGCTGCCGTCGGCCAATGACGTTTGAGCACCTATCAGACAAGGTTAAAGGAGGGCGAATTGAACGAAACTTGGTGGGCCTGTTTGGCTCATGGCCCTAGTAGGGCTGGGACAATAAATCGATGCATCGTGAATCCAGAAATGATTCTGGATCGATTCTGAGATTTTCCGAATGCATCGCAATTCTCTCTCGAATCGATTCTGAGCTTAGTTTTAATAGCAGATGGCACTGCGTGCTTTAGATACAGCTGTACTCTGCTTGCTTCCAGCTCCTTACACACACCACTTGAATCATTCATAAAGTTCGAAAAGGTTGAAGTGAATTACAAGGGTGTTTGGCTGTTTACATTAATCTCGCATCATAAAAGCATTCTGAGGTGCAAGTACATTCTCAGACTCAACCGAACGCACAGGCGCTCTTTAGCGCTCTTCTTCATGAGCATTTGAGCATGCGATTAAAAACTAACTTAAAGCGCCATCTGCTGTTAAAAACTAATCTCAGAATCGATTTGAGAGAGAATCACGATGCATTCGGAAAATCTCAGGATCAAGTGATGCATCGACTTATTGTGCCAGCCCTAGAGGCCTGTGAGAAATTTGAAAGAAATCAGCCACCGGGGGGCACCATTGCGTTTTTCAGGTACGTAAATGATTGTATATTACACAATATTTTACACATGCACACAATATTCATACCGTATGACAGAACTCCTCATTCTGAACAACTTTGCCTCTGGGACCGCCGCTGTCAATCAAATTGCTCGTTAAATATTTGAGATTATTTGAAAAACCTACTTTCGCGAACTAGTCCCTGGTTTTCGCTCAACCTCGATAAAATCACTGCAGCACAATTCTCTAGACTCTCTAGGTCAATTTTTTTTTTTTTAAATGTTCCTAAACGAAAACTCAGAACTTTGCAACATTATAAATAAATATATAGCTAAATAAAACATAATACCTTTTTATGCACGTGCTTAAAGGTCTTAAAGCACTTTAACACCGTTAACAGCTGCTTGCAGTTATATTATTAATGTTATATTTATATTACAATATTAGGAAACAGTGAAGAAACACCTAGAGCACTGCATAACATTAGTAGCCCCATAAAGAGTAAATAAAACCACTGAGAAATTACAGTATATAACCAATTACTCTAGACAAGAGAGAGCGCTTTGATTACAGCTTCATTATTCGTCTGACCCGCCTCACTCATTTCTCTGCGCTTTTCATCTCTCTGGCCTTTCTTTTCATCATTCATTCCTTTCCTGATCTCTCTCTCTCTCTTCATCCTGTTCTCCATCCATTCCCCTTTCACACACTCTGCATTTGTCTTGCGTTTCTTTCTGCTAAATGCCGTCTGGCATGTCAAATTATTGCCAGCAGTTTAGCAACGGAGCAAACTTTCAGCTGAACACGCACAAACACATTCAGAGTGTGTGTATACTACGTCTACACTGCAACAAGCTATGTGACAACAAAACTAAAACACTCCCATTCTAATCAGTGATATTGTCTGTCTACACTGCAAGCGTTAACATAAAACAACATGACACCATAATCAACAGATCCCTCTGAACTACAACTGCGTGATGAATCATGATAATTATCAAAATGTCTGCTAGTACACTACAATCTTAGGGAAAATGGTTCAAAACTTGTAATGATAAGAACCTTTAACATTTTTCTATTCCACAAAAGGTTCTTTGTAATGGAAAAGGTTATTTAGATTATTAAAATGTTCTTCACACTAAGAATAAAAATTCTTCTTTTAAGAACTGTTCACTGAAAGGTCCTTCATATCACTTTATTCTGGGTTATTTTTTTACCCAGACTGCTGGGTTCTGCTTGTTGGGTCATTTTGTTGGGTTATTTTCAAAGTGTTGGGTAGTTTTGTGTGTATAACCCACTGCTAGGTTAAATTTCACTGACAGTAGAAATGATGCACCCCTCATAAACTACCCAGCCTGCTGGGTTATAGTAACCAACTGCTGGTTTGCCAAACTGGAATAATCTGGATTGAGAGAAAACCTCCTGAGGTGATTTTCCTGAATAACTTGAAGGTTTGTATACACTTGTGTATGAAATAATTAAAATAATAAAATCAGCTACCACTGCTGTACTTACAGTGTGAACATCTCGCGCTGACACAACTCCTAGGACAGAAATGCATAGAGGCCCCACCTCGCAATTTACAGGTCTTAAAGGATCTGCTGCTAAAATCTTGGTGCCAGGCACCACAGCACACCTTCAGGGGTCTAGTTGAGTCCATGCCTCGACGGGTCAGGGCTGTTTTGGCAGCAAAAGGGGAACCAACACTATATTAGGAATGGTCATAATGTTATGCCTGATCGGTGTATATAATTAAATAATTTATATAGCCTAAATAAAATATATAAATTGCATTTGCTGCAAGGAAATGGTAATAACCATTAATGAGTTAAAATTAGCCCAACATTTAGGCAAATCTGAGCAGAATTTGGGTTAAAATGCGTAACCCAACTTGCTGGGTTGCCAAATAGGTTGTTTTTAACCCAGCCATTTTTAGAGTGATGGCACAGAAATGGTTCTTTTTGCGAAAATCCCTTTTTGGAACCTTTATCTTTAAGAGTGTAGCAGAAGACAAGAGCTAAAGTTCTAAATAGAATCCTTTTTATAAGGTTCCATAAAGAGCAATGCTGTGAAAGTGCTGTATAGAACCTAAGAACCTTTATAATAATAGTTTATTTTCATTAACATAAGTTTTTTTTTATTTTATATATATTATTTATTAATATTGTGCTTTTTACCCCTACATGGTCTTTTTATGCCTACAAAAACTTTGTTAGGGTTTTCCATTAAAAAAAACATAATTGGTAGGAAACTGACAATTTGAATTAAGCGCCAGAAACTCAAGGTGCTTTGAAGGGATTTTTTGACAGTTACAGATTTAAAAAAACGAAAAAAAGAACCCTAAACTCCCAACACAAAGAACCATTTGAACATCATAACGGTATGGTTCTAATTCTAAATAGTACTGTTACTGCAAAGAACCTTTAAAAAAAACATCTTTTTTTCTAGAGTGTAACATCAAGATCTTATTGTCTCTATGCGTCCACTTGACTCTCGTCTCGTCCTGTCATGTGTGTGTATGTTTGACAGCTTTGACCACAGGAGATTCTAACCTTTCAGTCAACCTCTGTGGCCACACACACATAAACAAACACACACACACACACACACACACACACACACACACACTCTGTGGGAAATGCCCTTCGTTTGAGGACAGTACAGGCACACACACGTACAGATGCACCATCTGACACACACCCACATTCATTCACCTATTCAGAGTCATTATACTGGATGCTTACATGACTGTAATAGTGTAAAGCATCATGTAAATGCCTGTAATGCTGTTTTAAAGTCATAATTAAAGCTAATTAAACCGATATAATGATCTGCGTGTGATGTTTCCCGCTGTGACGTTTACACGCGATATTAAACGGTTTTAGTGTATGACTGTAGATGGATTATGTATAGAATGAACTAAGAGCTTCACTGACAGTGTGTGCATATTTAAAGTGATAGTTCACCCAAAAATGAATGTTTTGTCATCATTTACTCATCATCATGTCGTTCCAAACCTGTGTAACTTTCTTTATTCTGTGAAACAGTGTAATTATCATTACTAACTAAATAAACATAACTAAAACTAAACCCATAAAAATGTCATTACTTAAAAATAAGATAAACATTAAAAGTAAACTTATTTGATTTCAGCTAGTTGCAAAGGCAACATTTCTCATTTTCATTAAGTTTAAGTTGAAGTACTGAAATAACAAAAACTACTTATAAAAAATTAACAACAATGACAAAAACACAAAACTAAATTACAAAAATTGTAGCTACAATTAAAATTACTTGGCTGATGTAAAATGTGAAAATGGTCCAACATAGATGTTCTTAATAAAAGGAAAGTTCACCCAAAAATGTTTTTGGACCCCATTGACTTCATTGTATGGACAAAAACAGTTCTTCAAAACGCCTTTAAACATCATACAGGTTTGGAACGACATGAAGGTGAGTAAAGCAAATTTAAATTTTGGGGTGAACTATCCCTTTAAGTAACCTTTGTGGTTGTTTTGCTATATTTGTGAGGGCCGCATTATATATAATAAAACCAACTTCTGAACAATAGTAATAAATTTATAAACAGTTCTCTCTTAATTAAAATAAAAAAAAATAAATAAAAAAAAAAAAAAAAAAAAATGGCAAAAGGTGTCAGCAAAGGGTGCAGAAATATGCGCTACACAAGTACACAAATATGCAAATGATTCATCAACACATTGCTTTCACGAATGCTCTCAACAGTCCAGTCATCTAGTCAGAAACTACATTTCCCAGCATGCCTCCTGTCCCTCACCTGCACTCACTCGGCCATCACCTACACCTGTCCCCCATCAGCACTCCAATCTGGACCTGTATAAAAGCGCACACCTCCCATTGTAATTGATCGTTCGCAAAGACCCACCCCCATTTAGTTACTGTTGCTATGTCCAACAAACCAGGGTGCTCTTACACCACACATCACATTCTCACGCAGTGAAAAACACATCGCAGAGTAAAGAGGGCACTGACAACGCACTGACAGACAGGACAGGTTACTTATAATATGAAAGTCTCAACTTTAGAAATGTAAACAATAAACACCTATTTGTGGCTCTTTAATGTGTGATGACATCGCTGTAGCGCCTCAGTTAAAGCTGCTCGTGAACCGATCATCTCTTCCTTCTAGTTCATTTATAGTATCAAATAAACATGAATGAACTTCAGAAGGAATTGTTGTTTCCGTGGAAAGACGTCAGTACACACTGTTTTTCAAGTTCAAATCCACCAACATTAATCTACGAACAAAATGGCGGATTCGGCGGATGGCGGATTATGATCGGTCAGATCGCCTGTCAATCAAACTCCTGGCGAAGGGTGAATTAATACGTAATTTTATTTCTAATAACCTCAGTACTTGAGGTGGTAGAGTTTCATTAAAACACATTTAACTTGCTCAGTAAAATTCTCTGCAGTCTTATTTTAGTAGTATTTATATACTGTTATAGTATTTATTAGCGTGTTTAGCATGTTGCTAGCATGTTTTAACACGTTGCTAGCATGTTTTAGCACATTGTTAGCATGATTTAACACATGTTTTCTAACATGATTTAGCATGTTGCTAACATATTTATAACATGATTTAACGCTAACATATACTATATTACCAAAAGTATTGGGACACCCCTCCAAATCATTGAATTCAGGTGTTCCAATCACTTCCATGGCCACAGGTGTATAAAATCAAGCACCTAGGCATGCAGACGCTTCTACAAACATTTGTGAAAGAATGGGACGCTCTCAGGAGCTCAGTGAATTCAAGCGTGGTACCGTGATAGGTTGCCACCTGTGCAATAAGTCCATTCGTGAAATTTCCTCACTATTAAATATTCTACGGTCAACTGTTAGTGGTATTATAACAAAGTGGAAGCAATTGGGAACAACAGCAACTCAGCCACGAAATGTTAGGCCACGTAAAAATCACAGAGCAGGGTCAGCGCATGCTGAGGGTCACAGTGCGCAGAAGTCACCAACTTTCTGCAGAGTCAATAGCTACAGACCTCCAAACTTCATGTGGCCTTCAGATTAGCTCAAGAACAGTGCGTAGAGAGCTTCATGGAATGGGTTTCCATGGCCGAGCAGCTGCATCCAAGCCTTACATCACCAAGTGCAATGCAAAGCGTCTGATGCAGTGGTGTAAAGCACGCCGCCACTGGACTCTAGAGCAGTGGAGACGTGTTCTCTGGAGTGACCAATCACGCTTCTCTGTCTGGCATTCCAATGGATGAGTCTGGGTTTGGCGGTTGCCAGGAGAACGGTACTTGCCTGACTGCATTGTGCCAAGTGTAAAGTTTGGTGGAGGGGGATTATGGTGTGGGGTTGTTTTTCAGGGGTTGGGCTTGGCCCCTTAGTTCCAGTGAAAGGAACTCTTAATGCTTCAGCATACCAAGACATTTTGGACAATTTCATGCTCCCATCTTTGTGGGAATAGTTTGGGGATGGCCCCTTCCTGTTCCAGCATGACTGCGCACCAGTGCACAAAGCAAGGTCCATAAAGACATGGATGAGCGAGTTTGGTGTGGAGGAACTTGACCGGCCTAGAACACCTTTGGGATGAATTAGAGCGGAGACTGCGAGCCAGGCCTTCTCGTCCAACATCAGTGCCTGACGAGTTGAAGAGCTGAAGCTGTTATAGATGCAAAGGATGGGCCAATTCCATATTAAACCCTACGGATTAAGAATGGGATGTCATTAAAGTTCATGTGCATGTAAAGGCAGGCGTCCCAAAACTTTTGGCAATAGTGTTTTTCTAGCATGATTTAGAATGTTGTCAACGTATTTCTAGTGTGATTTAGCATGTTGCTAACGTATTTCTAACATGATTTAACATGTTGCTAACGTATTTCTAGTGTGATTAAGCATGTTGCTAACTTATTTCTAACATGATTTAACATGTTGCTAACTTATTTCTAGTGTGATTTAGCATGTTGCTAACGTATTTCTAACATGATTTAACATGTTGCTAATGTATTTCTAGTGTGATTTAGCATGTTGCTAACATATTTCTAACATGATTTAGCATGATGCTAACGTATTTCTAACGTGATTTAACATGTTGTTAACATATTTCTAACATGATTTAGCATGTTGCTAACGTATTTCTGCCGTGATTTAACATGTTAACATATTTCTAACATGATTTAGCATTTTGCTAACTTATTTTTAGTGTGATTTAGCATGTTGTTAATGTATTTCTGCCGTGATTTAACATGTTAACATATTTCTAACATTATTTAGCAAGTTGCTAACATATTTCTAGGATGATTTAACATGTTGCTAACTTATTTAACATCTCTAACGTGATCTAGCATGGTGTTAATATATTTCTAACATGATATAGCATGTTGCTAACATTTCTAGCATGATTTAGCATGTTGCTAACATATGTCTAACATTGTGCTCATTTGAACTTTGTCAATGTAAGTCTATTTTGTTTCAATCGTCATTTAATACATTTAAATAGCGTTTCAGTGTTGTTTTCTCAAGCCAACATAATGAGAAGTGTGTGTTTGATTATAAACGACGGAGGGAAACCGTAATAATTCCTAGGAATTAGTTAATGAGGGCTCAGACAGTCTGTCTGACCATTTTTGTACCACATTCGTTTTACATGATGCTTGATTAGCTGACGTAGCGTCTGTCATGCATCTTAATGTTACACACACTCAGTGGACGTTAAACCACTCGAGCCTCCCTAGCGTCGACCAATCAGATGTTAAACGTTGTTTGTCTCCAGCTAATCTTCCCTGTCCTCAAACACACAAAAAACTAACGACATCAGCTCAGACGCAGTGTGTGCATGTGTGTTCATGGGTTCTCAGACTAATTATCTCTAATTGACCTGGGGAAAATGTCAAGCCTGTATTAACGCTGCATGGTAGCAACAAACGATCAAAGACATGTGGGGGAAACTACAGGCTTCAGTATGTTTGACACACACACACACACACACACCCTCTGTGTTATTGTTCAGAGGTGCAGACGTGAGTTTCAGGAGATCCAGTCAGGTTTAAACACATGCTCTTCTGAATAGAGCACAATAACGCCGAACCTGTCAGAGCACGAGATGATCCAGAGATTCTCTGCTGTCAAGAGCAAATCATCTGAATGTTTGGGCTGATTTTGTCAGACAATTTGGAATCGCAGCAAAAGTGACAATTTTCATGTATTGAGTGATATATTTACCTTTGAACTGACTGCAGCAGGCAGACACACACACACACACACACACACACACACACATCAATCTTTCCTTTAGCTCGAGTGACAGACCTTTATTGTTGCACAATAGGAAACCCCCACAACACGTAGATTCATTAGCAGCCCCCAACAATCCCAAGAGAGCCGCAGATGGTCAGCCGTCACACACTGCATCAGATAACTGCAGCTTATCTCTGCAGATTAATATTCATCAAGAGCAACAGAACACGGTAATGTGATCAAGAATCCAAACAGACGTACAGCAGGGGCTACTTCACGTTCAACACACCAGAGCTAGCCGCTTTTAGCAGGTTTTACGCGTTCTCTGCACACACACACGTCTGAGACTGTCGTGGTGCGTCTGAGATGTGTCTGGTATCTCTGACACCGCCGAAGCTGCTGTTTTTATTGTTTTAATAAGTCAGCTGCAATCAAACAGCCCACAAAAACCTACAGAGCTGCATGCAATATTCATGATGAATGCTGCAGTTCTGCCGTATAATATTGCATTTCAGTTATTGTCAGACGTGCCGAGGACCAGATGATCATATCACAACATTTCAGTGATGTATGATTTTAATACATCTAGAGACTGTGAAGCGTGTGTGTGTCTGTCTGTCTGTGTGTGTGTGTTTGTGTCTCTGTCTGTGTGTGTGTGTGTGTATCTGTGCTTGTCTGTGTGTGTGTTTGTGTCTCTGTCTGTGTCTGTGTAGCTGTGTGTGTGTGTGTGTGTGTGTATGTGTTTGTGTATATGTGTGTGTATCTGTGTGTGTATGTGTGTGTGTGTGTGTGTGTGTGTTTGCTTGTCTGTCTGTGCTTGTCTGTGTGTGTGTTTGTGTCTGTGTGTGTTTGCTTGTCTGTCTGTGCTTGTCTGTGTGTGTGTTTGTGTCTGTGTCTGTACCTGTGTGTGTCTGTGTGTGTGTGTGTGTGTGTGTGTATCTGTGTGTGTGTGTGTATGTATCTGTATGTGTGTGTATCTGTGCTTGTCTGTCTGTGTGTGTGTGTGTGTGTGTGTGTGTATCTGTGTATGTGTGTGTATGTATCTGTATCTCTGTGTGTGTGTGTATCTGTGTGTGTGTTTGTGTCTCTGTGTGAGTGTGTATCTGTGTGTGTGTGTGTGTGTGTGTATCTGTATCTGTGTGTGTGTGTGTGTGTATCTGTATCTGTGTGTGTGTGTGTGTGTGTCTGTCTGTGTTTTGTGTGTGTCTGTGTGTCTGTGTGTGTGTTTCTGTGCTTGTCTGTGTGTCTCTGTGTGTGTGTGTGTGTGTGTGTGTGTGTGTGTGTATGTATGTATCTGTGTATGTGTGTGTATCTGTGTGTGTATCTGTGTGTGTGTCTGTGTGTGTGTGTTTCTGTGCTTGTCTGTCTGTGTGTGTGTGTGTGTGTATCTGTGTGTGTGTGTGTGTGTGTGTGTGTGTGTGTGTGTGTGTGTGTGTGTGTGTGTATCTGTGTGTATGTGTGTGTATGTATCTGTATCTGTGTGTGTGTGTGTGTGTGTGTGTGTGTGTGTATCTGTGTGTGTGTGTGTGTGTATCTGTGTGTCTGTGTGTGTATCTGTGAGTGTCTGTGTTTTGTGTGTCTCTGTGTGTGTGTGTGTGTGTGTGTGTGTGTGTGTGTGTGTCTGTGTCTCTGTGTTGTGTGTGTGTGTGTGTCTGTCTGTGTGTGTCTGTCTGTCTGTGTTGTGTGTGTGTTGTGTGTGTTTGTCTGTCTGTGTGTTGTGTGTGTGTGTTATGTGTGTCTGTCTCTGTGTCTGTGTTGTGTGTGTCTGTGTTGTGTGTGTGTGTCTCTGTGTTGTGTGTGTGTGTCTCTGTGTTGTGTGTGTGTCTCTGTGTTGTGTGTGTGTGTCTGTGTTGTGTGTGTGTGTCTCTGTGTTGTGTGTGTGTGTGTGTGTGTGTGTGTGTGTGTGTCTCTCTCTGTGTCGTGTGTGAGTCTCTGTGTTGTGTCTGTGCGTCTCTGTGTTGTGTGTGTGTGTGTGTGTGTCTCCGTGTCTCCGTTGTGTGTATGTTTGTGTCTCTGTCTGTGTATGTCTGTGTTGTGTGTGCGTCTGTGTCTCTGTCTGGGTGTCTGGGTGTGTGAGTGTCTGTGAGTGTCTCTGTGAGTGTCTGTGTCTGTGTGCGTGTGTGTGTGCGCGCGTGCGTGCGTGTCTGTGTGTTGTGTGTATGTTTGGGTCTCTGTCTGTGTATGTCTCTGTGTTGTGTGTGCGTCTGTGTGTGCGTCTGTGTGTGCGTCTGTGTGTGCGTCTGTGTGTGCGTCTGTGTGTGCGTCTGTGTGTGCGTCTGTGTGTCTTTCTGGGTGTGAGTGTGTCTGTGAGTGTGTCTGTGAGTGTGTCTGCGAGTGTGTCTGCGAGTGTGTCTGCGAGTGTGTCTGCGAGTGTGTCTGCGAGTGTGTCTTTGTGTGCGTGTATGTCTGCATGTGTCTGTCTGTGTGTGTGTGTGATGTTATATTCTTTGCCGTTGTGGATAGAAAAGTCTCGAGCCGACTTCAGCATGTAAAATGCATATCCTACAATTTATAAAAAAAACAAATAAAAAAAAACAAAAAAACAAACAACAACATTAAAATGCATTAAACATTGTTGCAAACAATACATTTTTAATAGTTTCGTGTTTTTTTATGTATTTAATATTAATATAGATTTAATATGGATTAATATGAATACTATGAATACTCAATACTATGAATTAGTATTACTTTTATTATAAATGGAACAGTATATTTATACACAACTGTTCAAAAGTTTGAGGTTGGTATGATTAATGTTTCTGAAAGTCTCCTATGTTCACCAAGGCTGCATTTATCTGATAAAAATACAGTAAAACAGTAATATTGTGAAATATTACAATTTAAAGAATTGTTTTTATTTGAATATATTTTAAAATGTAATTTATTCCTGTGTTCAATAAAGAGAACAGCATTTATTTGAAATAGAAATCTTTTGTAAATGTTGTAAATGTCTTTACGGTCACTTTTGAACAATTTAATGCGTCCTTGTTGAATAAAAGTATTAATTTCTTTCTTTTATTCTTTTAAAAATCTTAAAATCTTACTATTCAACACATGAAACTGTTGTATTGGTTGAAAACACTTGTGTACAAATCGTATGGGTTACTGTGACTTAATGGTGCTTTGCTGTTTTTCTTAGAACTTGACAGCGTCCACTCCCTTTTACTTTTGAATGTGCTAATTGTGTTTCACAGAAGAATGTGTCATACACTCTTAATATTAATTAATAAGGAAGTGATGCCTTGGAAGAACCATTTTTGGTTCCTCAAAGAACCTTTCAG
>CM077183.1:4329469-4359469 GCA_039654105.1 Coreius guichenoti
GAACGGGAGCTTCGTGCCCTGGATGTGCATCCCACAAATCTCCATCAACTGCAAGATGCTATCCTATCAATATGGGCCAACATTTCTAAAGAATGCTTTCAGCACCTTGTTGAATCAATGCCACGTAGAATTAAGGCAGTTCTGAAGGCGAAAGGGGGTCAAACACAGTATTAGTATGGTGTTCCTAATAATCCTTTAGGTGAGTGTAATTATATATATATATATATATATATATATATATATATATATATATATATATATATATATATATATATATATATATATATATATATATATATATATATATACATACACACACACACACACACACACACACACACACACACACAGTAAAAACAGGAATATTGTGAAATATTACAATTTAAAATAACTTTTTTCTATGTGAATATATTCTCCAGTCTTCAGTGTCACATGCTGAATATTCATCATGATGTTAATTGTAAAACTATGTTTGTCATTACAAAAATGCATTTGTTCGCACAGACCGTGAGTGTAAATCTTTCTATTCTTCTCACCTGACCTTAGACATGGAGAACTGGTTTAGTTTTGTTAATGAACAGTGAAATCACTGTCTAATCACTATTGTTCAATATAATACGGCTGGATTGACCTGTCAAGCTCATTTTGATAAATTGTGCGTCAAGCCAAATATCAGTATGTGAGGATTTTAAATCATAGTACCTTTATTATTGCGGTGAACGCATCAGCTTTTCTCAGGTTACACTTAATCACCTCTATTGTCAAAAATAACACTTGTACATCATCTCTATTTCAAGACGCATCGTTGCTTGGCAACTAGATCTCATTGTGGTTTTATTGGTCACTAATTGAGGCGACTGAAAGCACGGCTCTACTAAAGATCCACAGCATTACTCAGAATTTATATATGGTGTATTTTGCCGACGCTGTTTCACATCAGCCCTTCTGGTTTGACTATATTCTGTCTTTATGAATACACGGTTTCATCTGTTATAATCTCTTATTATGAGTTTTAAGGATCTTAATTTACTTTGATCTGTTTTTGAATTGCATCTACATGTTCTCTACAAAAACATCATGTTGGGAATCATAGTTTCTGCCAAAACTAAAGTTATGAGAGCTTATGTTACTACTGTAAAACCATAAACTAAATTTTCTGAAGTGTGTGTGGTGAGTGTTTGCTAGGGTGATGTGGATGGTTTCTAGGGTGTTCTGGGTGGTTGCTAGGGTGTTCTGGATGCCTGCTAGGTGGTTGCTAGGGTGTTTTGAGTGGTTGATGGGTGGTTTCTAGGGAGTTCTGTATATTTTCTAGGTTGATGCTAGAGTGTTCTGGATGGTTGCTAGGGTGTTCAAGGTGGTTGCAAGGTGGTTGATAGGGTGTTCTGGATGACTGCTAAGTGATTGCTAGGGTTTTTTGAGTGGTTGCTAGGTGGTTTCTAGGTCGATGCTATGCTAGGGTGTTTGGGGTGGCTGCTAGGTGGTTTTTAGGGTGTTCTGTATATTTTCTAGGTCGATGCTATGCTAGTGTTCTGGATGGCTGCTAGGTGGTTTCTAGGGTGTTTTTTGTATATATTTTTTATTATATAAGAGTCAGTGTCTGTGATCTTCTGGTCCCTCTTTGAATGTAAGTCATAATGAATCATAATTCAGCAGACCTCCCCTTATCAAGCTGTCATTCATATCCATGTGATTCTGGGTTATTTGGGTGTGAATCTGGAGCCCTTCATCTCATGATTAGGCATTTGGATGGCGTTTGTGTGTCCATAGGTGTGACTGTTCTGTTGATGACTGCAGTCATCAATCAGTGTGACAGTATGACATCAATATTGTGCGTGTGTGTTCCCATAACATCCTGTAATCCCGCCCTGTCCTTTACCACAGTGATGTGTTGATGTGCTGTATAGAGATGCATTCAATCCTGGATCCAGAACATCAATCATACCTCACTCACACTCACACACTCACTAAAGCCGCAGTGGACGTTACATTAGATTTTTCCACATGATGCATTCTTTAACAGATATCTATTGTTTCTAGAGTGGCTGTTGTAATTACTGGTGCTTGATATGCTTAGTATAACTATTACTACTGATCAAACCACCAAGTGATCAGATGTTCACCTGATAAAGGGTATAACAGGCGAAAAAAAAATCCTGAGACGATCACAGAGATGCAAGTGACTGTATAGTTGATGTCCTCTAAAGAACCCTTATGTAATACAAGAATCAAAAATAAATAAAGCTTTCGGTCAATTAGAAAGGTTTGTGTTTGGAATTGACCGATCAATGTTTGCTGGTTGTAGGCGGTTATAGTAACAGTGAAAGTTCAATGCTGAACTCTTTGCTGAATTTTAGAAATCTATCATGAGTAACTAGGCATGAGAATAAAGTACACATACACACCATAATGAAAAACTGAACAAAATGTCCAGGTTATATTTCATTTCAAACAGAATCCGAAGTAAAAATTAAATAATTAATATATATACACCGATCAGGTATAACATAATGACCACCTTCCTAATATTGTGTTGGTCCCCCTTTTACTGCCAAAACAGCCCTGACCCGTCGAGGCATGGACTCCACTAGACCCCTGAAGGTGTGCTGTGGTATCTGGCACCAAGATGTTAGCAGCAGATCCTTTAAGTCCTGTAAGTTGCGAGGTGGGGCCTCCATGGATTGGACTTGTTTGTTCAGCACATCCCACAGATGCTCAATTGGATTGAGATCTGGGGAATTTGGAGGCCAAGTCAACACCTCAAACTCGTTGTGCTCCTCAAACCATTCCTTAACCATTTTTGCTTTGTGGCAGGGTGCATTTTCCTGCTGAAAGAGGCCACAGCCACCAGGGAATACCGTTTCCATGAAAGGGTGTACATGGTCTGCAACAATGCTTAGGTAGGTGGTACGTGTCAAAGTAACATCCACATGGACGGCAGGACCCAAGGTTTCCCAGCAGAACATTGCCCAAAGCATCACACTGCCTCCGCCGGCTTGCCTTCTTCCCATAGTGCATCCTGGTGCCATGTGTTCCCCAGGTAAGCGATGCACACGCACACGCACCCGCACCCGGCCATCCACATGATGTAAAAGAAAATGTGATTCATCTGACCAAGCCACCTTCTTCCATTGCTCCGTGGTCCAGTTCTGATGCTCACGTGCCCACTGTTGGCGCTTTCGGCGGTGGACAGGGGTCAGCATGGGCACCCTGACTGGTCTCCGGTTATGCAGCCCCATACGCAACAAACTGCGATACACTGTGTATTCTGACACCTTTCTATCAGAACCAGCATTAACTTCTTGAGCAATTTGAGCTACAGTAGCTCGACTGTTTGATCGAACCACACGGGCCAGGCTTCGCTCCCCACGTGCATCAATGAGCCTTGGCCGCCCATGACCCTGTCGCCGGTTCACCACTGTTCCTTCCTTGGAACACTTTTGATAGATACTGACCACTGCAGACCGGGAACACCCCACAAGAACTGCAGTTTTGGAGATGCTCTGACCCAGTCGTCTAGCCAACCAACCTTGTCAAACTCGCTCAAATCCTTACACTTGCCCATTTTTCCTGCTTCTAACACATCAACTTTAAGGACAAAATGTTCACTTGCTGCCTAATATATCCCACCCACCAACAGGTGCCGTGATGAAGAGATAATCAGTGTTATTCACTTCACCTGTCAATGTTATGCCTGATCAGTGTATTAGGGCTGCAACTAACAATTATTTTGATAATCGATTAGTTGGCCGATTATTTTTTCGATTAATCGGATAAAAGCCCTTTTTTTATTGACAAAACACACTTTTCCACATCCTGCCCAATGCTGTCTTCAAACAAACGTGTCAGCTGAGTGCTATGAAAACATACACAGTGTAATATATATATATATATATATATATATATATATATATATATATATATATATATATATATATATATATATATATATATATATATATATACACACACACACACACACACACACACACACACACACACACACACACACACACACACACACATATATATATATATATATATATATAGTGTGTGTGTGTGTGTGTATATATATGTGTGTGTGTGTGTGTGTGTATATATATGTGTGTGTGTGTAAATACCAATTATCATTGCACCAGAAAAATGATAGTTTTTTTTTTTTTTAAATAAATATGCTAGTATTTGTTGTATTATATGCTGATTTAAATGTGTGAGATAAGATGGATAAGATAAGATAGATAAGATGGATAAGATAAGATGGATAAGATAAGATAAGATGGATAAGATAAGATGGATAAGATAAGATAAGATAAGATAAGATAAGATAAGATGGATAAGATAAGATAAGATGGATAAGATAAGATAGATAAGATGGATAAGATAAGATGGATAAGATAAGATAAGATGGATAAGATAAGATGGATAAGATAAGATAAGATAAGATACAGGGCTCGCAAAAGCGCTAGCCCGACATCCCAGGGCTTTGGTATCTTCCAGCCGGGCAACCAAAACGTATCACGGCCCTGCCCGACGGGCTATTTTATATAGTGAAAAAAAAAATCCTTTCTTGTTTTGCGTTGTTGACTCTCTTGACTTGTTATCTGAAGGAAAAATAAGATCATGGATGTTTTTGATCATGCTGATTTGTCCGCAGTGAAGTTTAGCCGATGTACGTGTGTGCGTATGTGTTTGAGTGTGTTCGCGATGAGCGGATCGCGGGTATATCCGCAGGTCAGGCGGACCAAATAATAAAATATAACATTGTAATTAATTGCGGGTGGATGAGAGATAAATAATTAATGTGTTGATTTTATTAAAGACACGGAACTCTCATTTCACTGTAAAACGCAACGAACGTGTCAACTCTTTCACAACCAGCGTCTCTTCAGTGAAAACACATCAAGGATAGCATATGCCTATGCCATATCCAACATTATGATTGGAAATATTAACGTTTAAAACTTATTTAATTTTTTTCTTCAAGTACTAATTTGCAGAATTTACCAAATTAAAAACAAAAGGAAGGAAAGTCAAGTAACATGTGGGAGCGTTTTAGTGAAGTAGTTTAACAGGAAGAATCAAGTGTTGGGTAGCCTATATGATGTGTAACGGCTGTGAAGCGCTCTATGTATATGACAATAAATGAATAAAGCCTAGAAGCCTACAGTGGAGAAAACTGCGAAAGTCGCTGTGTGCGTGTTAAAATGTTAAGAGGCGCATAGATTTAAGTTGGTGTTTCAGTTCTACACAGGCAAAAAAGACAGGTCAAGACAGAAATTCATAGAAATTTCAGTTCAGGTAGAACCAAATGTAGAACAAAATCCATTTGTATTGATGATTGTAATTTGATTATTTTATATACCATTGTTGATATTTGTGATTTTGAAAATGGTTTTGATTGATGTTGTTTCGAATATCTTTTTTTATTTGGCCTAGTTAAATTCATTTCGGACTACCAAAATCTGAATCTGAATATTATATTATATTATATTATATTATATTATATTATATTATATATATATATATACACTCACCTAAAGGATTATTAGGAACACCATACTAATACTGTGTTTGACCCCCTTTCGCCTTCAGAACTGCCTTAATTCTACGTGGCATTGATTCAACAAGGTGCTGAAAGCATTCTTTAGAAATGTTGGCCCATATTGATAGGATAGCATCTTGCAGTTGATGGAGATTTGTGGGATGTACATCCAGGGCATGAAGCTCCCGTTCCACCACATCCCAAAGATGCTCTATTGGGTTGAGATCTGGTGACTGTGGGGGCCATTTTAGTACAGTGAACTCATTGTCATGTTCAAGAAACCAATTTGAAATGATTCGAGCTTTGTGACATGGTGCATTATCCTGCTGGAAGTAGCCATCAGAGGATGGGTACATGGTGGTCATAAAGGGATGGACATGGTCAGAAACAATGCTCAGGTAGGCCGTGGCATTTAAACGATGCCCAATTGGCACTAAGGGGCCTAAAGTGTGCCAAGAAAACATCCCCCACACCATTACACCACCACCACCAGCCTGCACAGTGGTAACAAGGCATGATGGATCCATGTTCTCATTCTGTTTACGCCAAATTCTGACTCTACCATCTGAATGTCTCAACAGAAATCGAGACTCATCAGACCAGGCAACATTTTTCCAGTCTTCAACTGTCCAATTTTGGTGAGCTCGTGCAAATTGTAGCCTCTTTTTCCTATTTGTAGTGGAGATGAGTGGTACCCGGTGGGGTCTTCTGCTGTTGTAGCCCATCCGCCTCAAGGTTGTGCGTGCTGTGGCTTCACAAATGCTTTGCTGCATACCTCGGTTGTAACGAGTGGTTATTTCAGTCAAAGTTGCTCTTCTATCAGCTTGAATCAGTCGGCCCATTCTCCTCTGACCTCTAGCATCAACAAGGCATTTTCGCCCACAGGATTGCCGCATACTGGATGTTTTTCCCTTTTCACACCATTCTTTGTAAACTCTAGAAATGGTTGTGCGTGAAAATCCCAGTAACTGAGCAGATTGTGAAATTCTCAGACCGGCCCGTCTGGCACCAACAACCATGCCACGCTCAAAATTGCTTAAATCACCTTTCTTTCCCATTCTGACATTCAGTTTGGAGTTCAGGAGATTGTCTTGACCAGGACCACACCCCTAAATGCATTGAAGCAACTGCCATGTGATTGGTTGATTAGATAATTGCATTAATCAGAAATTGAACAGGTGTTCCTAATAATCCTTTAGGTGAGTGTATATATATATATATATAAGCACAATTCTGGTACATTGCCAAAATGTTATCCACAAATGCAAAAATTGGGGGGAAAAAAACCTTTTGAAATATAACCTGGACATGTTCATGACAGGTTTCGTACATGCGTAGTCATACATATATGTATGTGTTTATGCAGGGAAGTTTAATGCACTGAGAGTGTGTGTGTGTGTGTGTGTGTGTGTGTGTCCTGGTAAACCCTACATTATGGGGGCAAAATATCCCCACAAAGATGGCAATATCTGAAATCCTTGTGGTGACATTTTTGGTCCCCATGAGAAAAACAGCTTATAAAAATCATACTAAGATGAGTGATGTTTTTTTAAATGTAAATATGCAGAAAGTTTTCTGTGATGGGTAGGTTTAGGGGTAGGGTTATATACAGTTTGTACAGTATAAAAATCATTATGTCTATGGAAAGTCCACATAAAACATGACAACGCGAGTGTGTGAGTGAGTACGTGAGTACGTGTTTGTGTTTGGGTTGCAAAATTCTGGGAATTTTCCGTGGGAATTAACGGGAATATATGGGAACTTGCAAAATTGCAGGTTAGCCTATAACAGGGAATTTAAATGTAGTTGCATCTTAATCTTGCAGCATAATCTTGGTTAAAACAACCAGATTAAATGCACTTTCAGTTGACCCTGCACGTTCCTCAATCACATACACACTACTTACTGCAGTGCTATTGAGGCCACACCCCCTGCATGCACTGTACATCCCTCTATAACATGCACATTTGATCAAAAATACAGAAAAAAAAAAAAAAAAAAAAAACAGTAATATTGTAAAATATTATTACAATTTAAAATAGCGGTTTTCTATTTTAATAGACTTTATAATCTAATTTATTTCTGTTATGCAAAGCTGAATTTTCTTCAGTGTCACATGATCCTTCAGAAATCATTCTAATATGCTGATTTTTTCAGGATTCTTTGATGAATAAAAAGTTAAAGAACAGCATTTATTTAAAATATATATCTTTTGTAACAATATACACTACCGGGGTCAGTATTTTTTTTTTTTCTTCTTTTAAATGTTAATGTATAAACAAAATGTTTATATTTATGTTTGTATATGATACAGTTTATATAAATTTCCCTAAATTTCCAATTTATTCCCATAAATTCCCGTTAATTTTCCAAATTGGAATAATTTCCAAAATTCTCCAGATAAAGTTCCTGTGGAAAATTTCCGTAAATTTTCCGCCCCTTTGCAACCCTGCGTCTATATGTATGTGTGTGTGTGCATGTATGCATGTATGCATGTATGCATGCGTGTTAGTGTGTTTGTGTGTCTGTTGTTTTTCCAAAGACCCATAAATAAGGTTGTATAGTGATCCAGCTATGTACACGGCCAGATGACATGCTTTATGTTTATGTATGTGTGCTTGTTTATGGCACATGTGTTTCTGCTTCTGCCGTGTGCGTGCGTGCGTGTGTGTGTGTGTAGTAATGGGGGTGTTGAGGACTCCCTGTAGTTCCTCTTTCAGACACTTTAATTAGATAAAAGGCATCTGGATTAAAGGCAGTTCCTTAATGCAAACTTCCCTCCAGTGCGGTGGAGAACTGATTTATGGGGCATTAGCAGACAGTGCTGCCCAGTCAGGAGCTCCGCAGGTGGGGGAGACAGCAGTCCTCCACCCCCACTGACGGAGAACCAAACACCAGCCTGTCGTCACCAATACAGACACATGCACTAAAGACAGATACAGACCAAACACGCACTCTTACAGCTGAATGTGCTTATCTCCCAATGTTAAAATTCTTGGTATTTTATATGAATATGCAGAATCAATAATACGCTTTCCTGTAGCTCAAACAGTAGATCATGACACTAGCAACGTTTACAAAATGTAAACTTGAATGCTTTGGATAAAAGCGTCTAACAAATGTAAAAATGTGAACGAGTCATTTGAGGGATAATTCAAATGAGAATGCAAGGGGTGGGGTTATCTGTATGACCGACCAAAGGTAGACAAGGGGAAACCTCTGTGAAAACAATTAGTACTTTTTCCAATTCAGTGCTGTAGAAATTACTTTAGTGTTATTTTAGGGTTATATTTTTTATTAACATTTTGAGTTACTTTTTTGTTTTGTCAGTTTTAATTTTAGTTTTATTATGTGCTTGTGTCATTTTTATTTCCTATTTCTTTATAGCTTAAATTGTTTTTATTTGTTTTAGTAATTTTATAATTAATTTAATTTAAGTTTCTCATCTAATATGTATATTTTATCTTATTTCATCTTTACTTCAATTACCAATAGGCTAAATAAATAATTTTAGTTAACTCAAGCTGCATTTAAGGACCACTCACATAAATAATTACAAACGAAAGGCCAATTCAGGGTTTTTCTTTCTTTCTCTCTCTCTCTCTCTCTCTCTCTCTGAACAAAGAAGAAAACGAATTACTGTTCTTGGTTGTTCTGAATTTTCATCCCTTATGTGAACATGTCTTCAGAAATGTTTTCAATTCAAAATGTAGTTTGTGATGAATTCTCTCTTACACACACTTTCTGATTTACTGTTTATGTTCTGGACCTAAAAAAGTCAAAGATTGACAAAAACTTCAAATGTTGTGCATGTATGTTCTTTTACTACATACACAAGCTAATTTAAATATAAATATGACTTTAGAAATGCGAGACAGGAAATTCAAAGCAGATTCTATCACTTTGTTCCAATATTTAGTGCCTAGAATTTTAGCATTGGATAGAGTTAAAAATCTAATATAAATATGCAATTCACTCAAAACTGGAAATCACCGATAGAAATTGCTCCATTATATTAAATGGATGATTTCAACTAATATTTGCTGTTGCATGGTCATTAGCTTAGAAACATGCTAACATTATGCTAACTTGAATCTCTTAGAATCTCTTAATGTGTGCTCTTAAAGTTTCTTGTGACATGATGCTCATGTAAAGTGTTTCAGATTTGTCTCTTATGAGACTTTGTTTCAGTTAGTATGTTGTATTAGAAGGCAGCTCCTTTGTAGACACAGAGGCAGTTCAGTGTGTTTTGGCGCAGAGCTTATATGTGCCACATGAGCTCATCACGCCGCAGGTCTGATGTCGTCCAGATCTCTGCTTCTGTTTAGCATCAGTGCTCACATTTATTACTGTTTGTCTGAACTGTTTATTGAACCACTGCATTTGTTTGTTTGTTTTCTGGTTGCAGTGTTGGTTGGTGGATTATCCAATTTGCATTGAGAATGTCGGGGATATTGGTTTGTTGTATTCTGTCGGTTAATTGAAAAAAATAAAGCTAAAATGACTCATAAAGACTCAAAGTTTGAATATCAAAACAATTAAAGGGATAGTTTACATGACATAAAATGCAACCCATGTACCTTCTTCTCTGAGGTGAATATATTTGTTGTGTTCATCGTAACAAGAAGTTATTGCTTTCACATCTGTCAACTGTCATCAGACAAACAGAGTTCTGGTCCGGTGATATTTGACTCAGTGAAGAAAGTGCATGGATTTGGGATTTCTAGGCATTGTATTTCATGTTGTGTTGTATTTCAAATGTGCTGCGTAACACGAGAGTGAACCTCATTGGTTCTTAAGGAAGCTCAAACATGCTGCATAACACGAGAATGAATCTCATTGGTTCTTGAGGAAGCGCAAATGTGCTGCGTAATACGAGAATGAACCTCATTGGTTCTTGAGGAAGCTCAAACGTGCTGCGTAACATGAGAATGAACCTCATTGGTTCTTGAGGAAGCTCAAACGTGCTGCGTAACATGAGAATGAACCTCATTGGTTCTTGAGGAAGCTCAAACGTGCTGCGTAACATGAGAATGAACCTCATTGGTTCTTGAGGAAGCTCAAACGTGCTGCGTAACACGAGAGTGAACCTCATTGGTTCTTGAGGAAGCTCAAACGTGCTGCGTAACATGAGAATGAACCTCATTGGTTCTTGAGGAAGCTCAAACGTGCTGCGTAACACGAGAGTGAACCTCATTGGTTCTTGAGGAAGCTCAAACGTGCTGCGTAACATGAGAATGAACCTCATTGGTTCTTGAGGAAGCTCAAACGTGCTGCGTAACATGAGAATGAACCTCATTGGTTCTTGAGGAAGCTCAAACGTGCTGCGTAACACGAGAGTGAACCTCATTGGTTCTTAAGGAAGCTCAAACGTGCTGCGTAACACGAGAGTGAACCTCATTGGTTCTTGAGGAAGCTCAAACGTGCTGCGTAACACGAGAATGAAGCTCATTGGTTCTTGAGGAAGCTCAAACGTGCTGCGTAACACGAGAATGAACCTCATTGGTTCTTGCAGAAGCTCAAACGTGCTGCCTAACATGAGAATGAACCTCATTGGTTCTTGAGGAAGCTCAAACGTGCTGCGTAACACGAGAATGAACCTCATTGGTTCTTGAGGAAGCTCAAACGTGCTGCGTAACACGAGAATGAACCTCATTGGTTCTTGCAGAAGCTCAAACGTGCTGCCTAACATGAGAATGAACCTCATTGGTTCTTGCGGAAGCTCAAACGTGCTGCGTAACATGAGAATGAACCTCATTGGTTCTTGCAGAAGCTCAAACGTGCTGCGTAACACGAGAATGAACCTCATTGGTTCTTGAGGAAGCGCAAATGTGCTGCGTAACACGAGAATGAACCTCATTGGTTCTTGAGGAAGCGCAAATGTGCTGCGTAACACTATTGTGGCAAATGTTTGAATCTCTCTGAATTCGTTACTTCCATGCTTAAAACTTTCCTAATTGATCTGGCTTTTCATTTGGTAGAAGAAAAAAAAAAAAAAAAAAACATGATACAAAATCCCACAGATCTACATTGACAAGGAGTCAGAGTTTTGATTTCTTGAGAATTGGCTTGTTTCAGTAAGAAACCACTCAGAACCCTAGCAACCGCCTAGTAACGTGACCCAGTCTTGGCCCTAGAATATCATAGACATTGGGCGATGGACTCGTTTGACTTGATACAGTGTAAGCGTATCAATAAATGTAGTATTTCACTTTGAATTTTCTAAAAGTTTTTTTTTCTGTATATAAAGTTCTTTTTTTCAATCTTGAAGAAACAAAATAATATCAAGGACACAATCAAGTATAGTTGTACTAGAAACAAAGAAAGATATTTTGTATCTTCTGATCAAGCAGCGACTGCAGGCATCTGTTTCTATGGAGACAGAAGTTTGTGAGTTTGATGTTATTTTCTTGGTTTGAGCATGTGAGAGAGAACAAGATCTACACAATAGGTGGTGTTCGTCTGTGCACGTGTGTGTTTGTGTGTTTCCTCACTGTAATTTATGGCAATCCACATAGGAATTCAAACAACTCAGCTTTTCCCCAACAACAGCCAGAGAACACAACTCTCTCTCTCTCAGATTTCTGGGCTCAGTCTCATTGCTGCAGTAGATTCTCACACACACACAGAGCGTTTATAAGTCCTGTGAGCTCAGAGGTCTGTTCACTTCCTCTGGGCTCCTGTTTTCATATTGAGAATGTTGCATACTGAGTCATTTATAGACGTGTTTATCTGATGATTTAGGACTATCTGAGAGTTTGCAAGAAGGTAACTATGAAGAAGTAAAGTGTGATGATCTTCAAAACATATAGTGATGCTTGTTAAGGCCCACTGAAGTGCCTTGAAACGCGCAGCATTATTCAATGTGTTGAGGTAATTTCCACTGAAGCAGGAATAGAGGGTGGGACATATCGAACAGCTCCTTTCCTTCTTTAAAATAGCCAATAGGGTTTCATTTACATCACGAGCTGTTGAGCTCAGTAAAGCCGCAGTTTCCTCCTAATCTCTAACCGTTTCTTCTCCTAATCTCCTCCATATCGCTTTAAAATAGCATTCTGTGCAGAATTCAAACGGGTCCGATACATTATTGTGGTCTGCACCAATTCGATCATATGATCCGCTCGTGTCGCTGGACTGGAGCTGCGGCGATTCACTGACACTAACGTGAAACTTATCTCCATTCGCCCCAATGGAAAGCAAATTTACACTGTCTGAATCATTCCCTATCCCCTATATAGTGCACTATGCACCATGTAGAAAACAGTAAATGAGTGAACAAGTGACCGATTTCAGCCTCAGCGTCTATTTATAATGTAGGGGGTGGAGCTTCAGATTCTAGAGAGCATTTGATTGGACAGAAAATCTGATGAGACGCTGAAATGCAAAGTGATGTCATCAAAATCATTGATACATAGGGTAAACGTACCTATTAAGCTCACCAAAGTCTACATTGAGACATTTTAGTGCACAGGGTATTGGTTTCAGTACAAGATTAATAAAACGTTAATAAAACGACAAAATAAAAGATTAATCTCTCACACAATAATATTTAATTTTATTTTAAATGACAAAGGCATTTCAATTAAGATGTAGATCATTAAATGCAAAAAGTCTGGCTGTGCTTAATGGGTACATGTTTGTATCCTTTAAGCACACCCCTGTTCCCATTAAGCTCACAACATGTTTTTTCTTTTTAATTCTTGTTTATTTTAAACATTTTTAAATAATAATTTTATAAAGATTAACTTGAAGTGACAACCATCAGTTAATATTTAAAGTCTGTTTATGAAGTATTTACATAGACGTTCAATGTGGATGAGCTTAAAGGGAGCACACTGAGCTTAATTGGAACAGCAAACATTTTTTTATTAATATTATTAAATTAAATTTAAAAGGACAATTTTGCTAAATAAATAATCTAGGTAATGTATTAAACTCATACATATTTTAATATGGACTGCTATTATTGAAAATATCTATGAAATTATACTTTTTCTTAGTGATGTCACACTGAAGCTGTGTGATTTTCATAGTAGTGCACCCTTTAAGCTCACCATACAATAATATGAAGTCTTTAAAAATTACAGCAGTGTAAAACCACAGAACATCAATAAACTGTACATTTATAATATAATGGATTTAAAAGTACAAGCCAGTAATGCCTGTGAAGTAATATATTAGTGTAGCACACAGTCTTATACAGCTAGTAAGCTAACAATGTTCTGTAGCATCTGCGATATGTTGCTAAAACTATCTTTTGGATCTAACTGTAATTATTTCCCACATCCAGGTTCCAGGTTATAATATGCAAAAGTCTAAACATTAATCTCTTAATTTTCCAATAAGAAGTTATACTTATCCAAAATAAAGGCTTAAACATCTAAAAAAATGCACATTTAAGGGGCGACTCTTCTGGTGAAAGTTTTCAGACAGCTTACAAAATAGCCACCAGACAGTGTGAACTAGGGCTGCAACTAACGATTCTTTTGATAATCAATTAGTTGGCCGATTATTTTTTCGATTAATCGGATAAAAGCCCATTTTTTATTTTATTGACAAAACACACTATTCCACATCCCGCCCAATGCTGTCCTTCAAACAAACGTGTCAGCTGAGTGCTATGAACACATACATAGTGAATATATCTACCATTACATAAATTAACCATGGTTTTACATCAAACAATAATAATAATAATAATAATAATAATATAAATAAATAATAATAATAATAATAATAATAATAAATAAATAACAGGGTTATTTTAGTTATTCCATGGTAACCACAAATTAACCATTGTTTTGCTTCAAATCCATAGTTTAACTATATGGTATTTATGTGGTTATACAAATGGTAATCAATCTGGCAAAAACATACTTTACTATAATAAAACCATGGTTAATTTCCGTAAGGGTATGTTTATGCTATACATGATGTGCAAAAAAAGTTACTAAGCAAAAGGAGTTTAAATCCCTACATTAAAATGATAAAGAAAAACAAAAACAAAAAAACACAAACTCAGTGTTACCAGATAAGAGGAATGTTCTGCAGGAACACACACACACACACACACACACACACTCTCTCTATGAACACAGAAACTGTTACTGTCATTTCTTTATCCTGTAGAAACGTCTTACATTTATATTCAATTACAGCTGTTATCCCTTTACAGTTACTACTCTCATAAAATATTTGAATTACACGTTGACTTTTAAAACTAAATTTAGCGTCCAACAGCAGATATTTCAGCTAAATTAATGTTTTTGCGCTGAATATTAATTGTCCCCCTCTCGACTGCGTTCTGTCTGTTTGACGCGCATGCGCCGCACCGGCGCTCGTTCAGTGAAGTTTGAAGCTTAATGCAGACTAGTGTCAGGACGCGCTTCCATGCAAAATGGAAATACTCACGTGAATTAGTAGCATTTACAGATGAGGATATAACTACTGTTCTCTGTTTAGATCAGTGGATATAACGTGTAAAATGAACGTTTTGCGCTGAGGACGCAGACGCACACACACACATATCTGTCAAAGCGCATGACAGGGTATGTTAAAGCTAATGCATTCGCTTGAAGCTTAAAATAAACAATTCTCATGTTTTGGGCGCTTGGATCACGTACCTTTCCTGCATCAGCTCACTCTGTTTCCACTCCACTATTTCTAGATGCACATTTTGTCCATAAAAATGCGTTATTCAGTGTAATTTGGCGCGACTGGTGGAAGCTTATCGCACACAGAGGGCAGACCCGACTAATCGATAATGAGAATCGTTATCGATGATTTTCATTATCGATTATTATCGACTAGTTGTTGCAGCCCTAGTGTGAACACATGGATACCCATATCTCAGTGTGCAATGGTCTGATTAGCTTGAAATGACAGAAGGTATATAGTAACAAACACATCAATTGGTTAAGACATCAAGTAAGATGATAATTTTTTTTTTCTTTTTATAATCTGAGCTCAAAGATAGTAGTGTGCTTAGTGGGTACTTGAGCTTAATAGGTACGTTTACCCTATTGGCGCAAGTAAGAAACTGTAAGTTATGAATGTTTATATCTTCTAAATGCGGATGTTTTGGAGCACAGCTTATAGATACCAGTAAAGCTAACATATTCATACTAAAAGCCAAAACACTTTTTGATTTCATTGGGACTTTAAAGGCCAGGACACACCAACCCAACGTCAAAGAACTAGCAGCGACGACAGCCGCGTCTGGGCCAAAAATCGCCCGACGGCCGATCGTCAGCTTGGTGTGCCCCGGGCTTAAGATTAGTCATTTGAACAGACACCCAAACCTATGCTACACTAAAAGTTTGGGGTCAGTAAGATTTAAAAATGAAGCAGGACAACTGTTTTCAACACTGAGAATAAGAAATTGCAAGTTCATAAATTGGAAAATAGTAAATCACACTAGTCTCATGCCAACAGATCTAATGTTTAAAGGGTTAGTTCACCCAAAAATGAAAATTACCCACCCTCAAGTCATCCTAGGTGTATATGACATTCTTCTTTCAGACAAACACATTTTAAGTTATATTAAAAATGTCCTGGCTCTTCCAAGCTTTATAATGGCAGTGAATGGTAGTTTCTGTCTGTGTCTGTATTTGAAGTCCATAAAAGTGCATCTGTCCGTCATAAAAGAAATCCACATGGCTCCGGGGGGGGTTAATAAAGGCCTTCTGAAGCGAATAGATGTGTTTGTGTGAGAAAAATATCCATATTTAAAACGTTATTAAGTAAAATAACTAGCTTCTGGCAGACAGCGAAAGAATAACAACTGAACTGACGCATGCACAGAGGTTTTGCTCTATCCTCTGCGCATCTTACTGAAAGAATTTTAATATAACACCGATTGTATTCGTCTGAAAGAAGATTGTCATATACACCTAGGATGACTTGAAGGTGAGTAAATCATGGGCTAATTTTCATTTTTGGGTGAACTAACCCTTTAAGTCTTGTATCTTTACAGGGTGTGTTTTAAATTATGTTTACTTCCTTATGATTGTGTGTTACTGTAACCACATTTTGTTTCCCGTCTTCTGTCTAAATGTGTGACTGTAGTGTGCGTTTATGTAGCTATTATATGCTGGAGACAACATTTTCTCAGGACGGAGCCTCGTCTGACAAAACCTTCCTTCGTGGACGACCTCAAAGGTAAGAAAATGATTCATATGGGTTTGGTTTAGGGTAGGGTTTGGGTTTGTCGGTCATAATTATAATTAGCTTCATATGAAAACAACAGAAGTCTGTCATGCGACCTCATTTAGATGTGTGTTGTAAAAGACCACTGAATGCAACAAAACATTACAGTGACATGTTACCGGATGAACTGTATTGCTGTTGTTTTTCTGTGAAAAGCAGCTTTTTGTGATGAATTTGAATTCATCATTCACTGATCACCTTCGATGAAGGTCAGACCAGGGTTATTATAGTTAACTAAAATTATACAAAAGATGTTCGTTATCAAAATAAACACACAACAAAAATGACAGCAGTGAGAAAACAGCAGTTAAGAAAGCATCTGATCATAGCCATGTGAATATGTTTGCATCAGCTCTGCAATTCACCGGCATAACGTCGACAGATGAGGTAATTAAAATTACACTGTTATGATCATTTGATTGTAAAGTAGCCTATATTTGAGACTATAGACTGTAGGCCACGTTCACACAGCAGCAGAATACGGTTAGGTTCTCACACACTATACGGTTTTTTACGACAGTGACAACCACATTGCCCATTCTATAACCAAACTCACACATGAAAATTTCTATACACAACCGCATTCTCGGAAAACCCGCGTTGTGTGAACGGAACCGGACTGGACAACTAGTCTGTCACGTGCAAGAGAGCCTCTGCTAAGGGGTTTTCTGTGTGGTGGTTTTGCTTTCTGTAACTTACAGAGACGGAGAGATGAGGTGTGTGTGTCGTCTGAAGGTGAACGGTCACTGTCCTCCACCGGAGCGGCTCCCGTCAGTTTTGTGTTCCATGCGCGACTCAAATGCTGCGCGAGACGCTGCAAACGACGTGACACACGTGAGACTCAAGTGCAACGGTTAAATGGTCCGGCTCGCTCGCGTTTACATTGAAGCTTCTGTCGGTTAATGAGGATTTGATGGATGAACTCGCAGCTCAAATACACTCTTGTCGTGTCAAAAGTGATGACTTTTCAGTTTTATGGATGTCTCCATTTCTGATATTACTTTTGTCACTGTCACTATGGTTACTAGTAATAGAATACAGGCTTGTTCATACCAAGCAGCAACCTCCCGCGGTCTCTCTTGAAGCCAATACGGAAGTGATTTAAACTGCAATTCATCGACTGGCCGCTAGAGACAGGCTCCAAAAGGGAGCAGAATCTCATTGAGCCCCATGTTAAAATGCCCAACTTTACAGCAAAAAACAATGTTTACAGCCTGGTACAAATTGTGGTTTTGGTCTATATAGCTAATTTTGCCCTTCATGACAACTGTGAGGGGGGTGAATTTTTTTTATAACTCATTTGTTTAAATTATATTAAGCCTTAAAGTGCTGCATAATTAAGGGCGTGGCCACTTGAGTGACAGGTGGATTGCCATTTGTCTGCTGTCTGTTAGCCATCACGTCACCTCAGCTCCAGCCACGTCCCGCCTCTTTGCCCATTTTCAGTTATCTGGGAGTGACGCTCAAGTCACTTTTGGGAGTGACAAAAATGCTCTTCGGAAACCTACGGGTGATGTCACGGACACTACGTCCATATTTTTTTAAAGTCTATGGTTCATACCCAAGCATGCCACATGAGTCCTGAAAAGTGAAGCCAAAACGTCTCTCGATCGCCCCCAGGTGGCTGGATGCAGTATAGCTCATAAACCCCGCCCTCTCCATGTAATCGAATGGGACGTGAGACAAACTAAACAATCAAATTACACTTCAAATAAATTTTTTTCCAAAGATGGTTTCTGTCATTTTAGGCAGTTTTTATCACGCTGATGTTAGTTCAAGTGTTCATTCTTTAAATAAGTTTGGTTTTATTTAGTTATTTGATGCTATAAAAACGGGGGTGTGACGTTATGATTGACAGCTTCTCTGAGTGAAGTAGTCACTGAGGCACCAACGGACATTTTCGGGAACTTCGGGAGGAGATTGGAGCTTTAAATTTCTACATTTCCATAACTGTTTATTTCACAAAAAGTTGTTGATTAGGCGGGAGTGTGGGCAGGACCTTGATATCGCGGTTCCACTTCACACTCACTACTGCGCAGACTCGAGACCCAAGATGTCAGCACCGTATTTGGACACTGGCGGCTTCACTTACTTCAATGGAAGAGAGTGAAGGTGTGTCGTCCATCTTTTTTTACAGTCTATGATTCATACAGACAGTATTCGAGACGCTATTGTAAGTTTCTGTATGAACAGAACATTTCGAGACTCACTCCTGTAAGTAAATGTGGTTGTCAATCCCAAATATAGACAGTAGCTGCGTCTGAAATCGCGTACTGTCTAAATAGGTACTACTTTTTTAATTTGAACTTACTTTGCGACCGTTAAAAAAGTATGTTATATAGTATGAATGTGTGTAATATGAATGTAATCCAGACTTAATACATCCGCCATGTTGTCATTATCATGTGAACTACCAGCATCAGTTGCATCCCTTCACCTCCATTCATAAATCCTCTCCTGTGGTCTCATGGGATAGTAAAGTGTCCATCTTATGCACACTTCAGATTCTCGCCAGAAGTATTAGGTCATTCGGACATACTACTCTGTTGGAGTACTGTTTTTCGCATACTATATAATAGGGAAGTATTCGATTTCGGACGCAGCCAGTGTAAATGTAGCCTATAGATCTGGCTATGTGAGACTATAGTTTTAATTAATCCTTTTTCTTTGCATGACACATTGACATTACAGTACAGAATAGCTCTTTTGGCATTATCCTGAACATTGCATTCATTTCTGAACGGAGAAGAGGCTCTTGGGAGAGTGCGTAAAAACTTTCCAGGCAAAAACGTCCCGAGTCCTTCACATGGCAACTAGAAAGGCGGCGACGGTCACGTTTTTTAGGTTTCGTTATAAGCTGTTCCCACACTGGCAATAAAAACAATGAATACACGAACATTCTTACATATAGCCCCTTTAAAATAACTAAAACATTTTTTTTTTTGGAAAACTATTAGGCACATATTATAGCCTATATGAATGTGGATTTTAGAGCTTCAGGAAAATTAAAGAAAATCTACTAATTTCAGCCAGTTCTTCACACAAAGCTATTGCATGGCAAATGACTTGAAATACAGCGTTTGAGTCATATGGACGACAGTTACGATACTTTTGTCTTTTTTGGACCATGACAGACTCTTCAAAACGGGTTTAACAACATGAGGGTGAGTAAACGACAGACACTTCATTACTGGGTGAACTATCCCTTTATCCCTTTAGACGCAGAGGGACAGAAGAGGAAGATCAAACAGCGTGGCGGTGGTTCACTGAAGCCACAGGCGCTTTGGCACCATGTCGGAGTCAGTAGCGGTTTTCAGCCGCTGGCTGGTCGTAGCGTGTGAAGAGCGAACGGAAAGCACTCGGGCGTATGAGGGTAACGCCGTTATCTGATTGATGAGAAAGAGGAAAATAAAATGAAATCAGATAAAGCATCAGACTTTGTATGTTTTCTCCAGGGTGAAGTGAAGCAGGTATTGGCTTGTATATAAATAAATAAATAACAAAAATATATTTTGCATAAAGAAAATGATGCCTTTTTTAGAATCAAGACATTATTTTTTTTACAGTTATCATTCCCACCCCACCCTTCCCTAATATCAGTGCTTTTTATTTGTAGTAAAAACATTTTTTTTTTTTAATTCAGTACAACGAACATAATTATAATTGTACTTTGAAGTGTACTAATGAAAAATAATTTAAATTGTGTATATACTGTATATATATATATACAGTGGGGAGAACAAGTATTTGATACACTGCCGATTTTGCAGGTTTGCCCACTTACAAAGCATGTAGAGGTCTGTAATTTTTATCATAGGTACTCTTCAACTGTGAGAGACGGAATCTAAAACAAAAATCCAGAAAATCACATTGTATGATTTTTAAGTAATTAATTAGCATTTTATTGCATGACATAAGTATTCGATACATCAGAAAAGCAGAACTTAATATTTGGTACAGAAACCTTTGTTTGCAATTACAGAGATCATACGTTTCCTGTAGTTCTTGACCAGGTTTCCACACACTGCAGCAGGGATTTTGGCCCACTCCTCCATACAGACCTTCTCCAGATCCTTCAAGTTTCGGGGCTGTCGCTGGGCAATACCGACTTTCAGCTCCCTCCAAAGATTTTCTATTGGGTTCAGGTCTGGAGACTGGCTAGGCCACTCCAGGACCTTGAGATGCTTCTTACGGAGCCACTCCTTAGTTGCCCTGGCTGTGTGTTTTGGGTCGTTGTCATGCTGGAAGACCCAGCCACGACCCATCTTCAATGCTCTTACTGAAGGAAGGAGGTTGTTGGCCAAGATCTCGCGATACATGGCCCCATCCATCCTCCCCTCAATACGGTGCAGTCGTCCTGTCCCCTTTGCAGAAAAGCATCCCCAAAGAATGATGTTTCCACCTCCATGCTTCACGGTTGGGATGGTGTTCTTGGGGTTGTACTCATCCTTCTTCTTCCTCCAAACACAGCGAGTGGAGTTTAGACCAAAAAGCTCTATTTTTGTCTCATCAGACCAAATGACCTTCTCCCATTCCTCCTCTGGATCATCCAGATGGTCATTGGCAAACTTCAGACGGGTCTGGACATGCGCTGGCTTGAGCAGGGGGACCTTGCGTGCGCTGCAGGATTTTAATCCATGATGGCATGGTGTGTTACTAATGGTTTTCTTTGAGACTGTGGTCCCAGCTCTCTTCAGGTCATTGACCACGTCCTGCCGTGTAGTTCTGGGCTGATCCCTCACCTTCCTCATGATCATTGATGCCCCACGAGGTGAGATCTTGCATGGTGCCCCAGACCGAGGGAGATTGACCGTCATCTTGAACTTCTTCCATTTTCTAATAATTGCGCCAACAGTTGTTGCCTTCTCACCAAGCTGCTTGCCTATTGTCCTGTAGCACATCCCAGCCTTCTGCAGGTCTACAATTTTATCCCTGATGTCCTTACACAGCTCTCTGGTCTTGGCCATTGTGGAGAGGTTGGAGTCTGTTTGATTGAGTGTGTGGACAGGTGTCTTTTATACAGATAACGAGTTCAAACAGGTGCAGTTAATACAGGTAATGAGTGGAGAACAGGAGGGCTTCTTAAAGAAAAACTAACAGGTCTGTGAGAGCCGGAATTCTTACTGGTTGGTAGGTGATCAATACTTATGTCATGCAATAAAATGCAAATTAATTATTTAAAAATCATACAATGTGATTTTCTGGATTTTTGTTTTAGATTCCGTCTCTCACAGTTGAAGAGTACCTATGATAAAAATTACAGACCTCTACATGCTTTGTAAGTAGGAAAACCTGCAAAATCGGCAGTGTATCAAATACTTGTTCTCCCCACTGTATATATACACTCACCTAAAGGATTATTAGGAACACCATACTAATACTGTGTTTGACCCCCTTTCGCCTTCAGAACTTCCTTAATTCTACGTGGCATTGATTCAACAAGGTGCTGAAAGCATTCTTTAGAAATGTTGGCCCATATTGATAGGATAGCATCTTGCAGTTGATGGAGATTTGTGGGATGCACATCCAGGGCACGAAGCTCCCGTTCCACCACATCCCAAAGATGCTCTATTGGGTTGAGATCTGGTGACTGTGGGGGCCATTTTAGTACAGTGAACTCATTGTCATGTTCAAGAAACCAATTTGAAATGATTCGAGCTTTGTGACATGGTACATTATCCTGCTGGAAGTAGCCATCAGAGGATGGGTACATGGTGGTCATAAAGAGATGGACATGGTGGTCATAAAGAGATGGACATGGTCAGAAACAATGCTCAGGTAGGCCGTGGCATTTAAACGATGCCCAATTGGCACTAAGGGGCCTAAAGTGTGCCAAGAAAACATCCCCCACACCATTACACCACCACCACCAGCCTGCACAGTGGTAACAAGGCATGATGGATCCATGTTCTCATTCTGTTCACGCCAAATTCTGACTCTACCGTCTGAATGCCTCAACAGAAATCGAGACTCATCAGACCAGGCAACATTTTTCCAGTCTTCAACTGTCCAATTTTGGTGAGCTCGTGCAAATTGTAGCCTCTTTTTCCTATTTGTAGTGGAGATGAGTGGTACCCGGTGGGGTCTTCTGCTGTTGTAGCCCATCCGCCTCAAGGTTGTGCGTGTTGTGGCTTCACAAATGCTTTGCTGCATACCTCGGTTGTAACGAGTGGTTATTTCAGTCAAAGTTGCTCTTCTATCAGCTTGAATCAGTCGGCCCATTCTCCTCTGACCTCTAGCATCAACAAGGCATTTTCGCCCACAGGACTGCCGCATACTGGATGTTTTTCCCTTTTCACACCATTCTTTGTAAACTCTAGAAATGGTTGTGTGTGAAAATCCCAGTAACTGAGCAGATTGTGAAATACTCAGACCGGCCCGTCTGGCACCAACAACCATGCCACGCTCAAAATTGCTTAAATCACCTTTCTTTCCCATTCTGACATTCAGTTTGGAGTTCAGGAGATTGTCTTGACCAGGACCACACCCCTAAATGCATTGAAGCAACTGCCATGTGATTGGTTGATTAGATAATTGCATTAATGAGAAATTGAACAGGTGTTCCTAATAATCCTTTAGGTGAGTGTATATATATATATATATATATATATACACAAACTTTTGTTAGATGTGATTAATAATATAATCACAACATGTATGCTCGACCCTATACCGACTAAACTACTAAAAGAGATGCTTCCAGAGGTCATAGATCCTCTTCTTAATATCATTAATTCATCCTTGAATCCTTGAGGCCAATCTCAAATCTACCCTTTCTGTCAAAAATACTAGAAAAGGCAGTGTCCTCACAATTATGCTCCTTTTTTTAGAAAGAAATGGTATCTGTGAGGATTTCCACTCAGGATTTAGACCATATCATAGTACTGAGACTGCTCTCATCAGAGTTACAAATGATTTACTCTTATCATCCGACCATGGTTGTATCTCTCTATTAGTGTTACTCGATCTTAGCGCTGCATTCAATACTATCGACCACAACATTCTTTTGAATAGACTCGAAAATTATGTTGGCATTAGTGGAATTTCATTGGCATGGTTTAAATCATACTTATCTGACCGTTATCAGTTTGTAGCAGTAAATGAAGAGATGTCACACCGATCACAAGTTCAATATGGAGTACCGCAGGGCTCAGTGCTAGGACCGTTGCTTTTCACCCTGTACATGCTACCACTGGGAGATATTATTAGGAAACATGGCGATAATTTTCATTGTTATGCTGACGATACTCAGCTCTATATTTCTTCACGCCCTGACGAAACTTACCAGTTCACAAGATTAATGGAATGCATAGCTGATATAAAAAATTGGATCACTAGTAATTTCCTGCAACTTAATTCAGAAAAAACAGAATTTTTAATCATTGGACAAAAAAACTCCACAAGTAGTAACCTAGAATACTGTCTAACACTCGATGGCTGCTCTGTCAAGTCCTCGTCGTCAGTTAGGAACCTGGGTGTGCTCTTTGATACCAATCTCTCATTTGAAAGCTACGTTTCTAGCATCTGTAAAACTGCATTCTACCATCTTAAAAATATATCTAAATTACGGCACATGCTTTCAATGCAAAATGCTGAACAGTTAGTTCATGCATTCATGACCTCAAGGCTAGATTATTGTAATGCTCTACTGAGTGGTTGCCCTGCTCGCTTAATAAATAAACTGCAGCTGGTCCAAAACGCAGCAGCTCGAGTTCTTACTAGAACCAGGAAGTATGACCATATTAGCCCGGTTCTGGCAACACTGCATTGGCTCCCTATTAAACATTGCATACATTTTAAAATCTTGCTGATTACTTACAAAGCACTAAATGGTTTAGCTCCCCAGTACTTTAGCGAGCTCTTAACGCATCATACTCCATCACGTCTATTGCGGTCTCAAAATTCTGGCCAGTTGATAATACCTAGAATATCAAAATCAACTGCAGGCGGTCGATCCTTTTCCTATTTAGCACCTAAACTCTGGAACAGTCTTCCTAGCATTGTTCGGGAAGCAGACACACTCTGTCAGTTTAAATCTAGACTTAAAACACATCTCTTTACTATGGCATACACATAAAACATATTATTGAACTATTATTCAAATCAGTTAAATGATTGTTTTAGGCTGCATTAACTAGGTCAGCCGGAGCCGGGAACACTTCCCATGTACACCTGATGTACTCGTTACATCATAAGAAGAATGCCATCTACGCTAATGTTAGTCTCTCTGTTTATCCCGAGGTTTACTGCAGTCGGCCGGATCCGGGCCGTATCCAGATCAGATGGTGGCCCTTAGCCTGGACATGACGAACGCATCCCTGAAGTGTCTGTAGAGACCGTGTCAATTAAACTCCCCCCTGTAAATGCCGCATCGACACGACATCCTAATTAAAACATCCTAATTAAAACTGTCTCCGGCGTGACGACTCCAATCTTTCGAATAATCCTACGAATATTTATTGATCTAATATGACTTCTGACCTGTAATGTTGCCAGAATCATAATCATACACTATTTGTTCGTCGGCCAGAGGAGAACTGGCACCCCGACTGAGCCTGGTTTCTCCCAAGGTTTTTTTCTCCATTCTGGCCCTGAAGGAGTTTTGGTTCCTTGCCACCGTCGCCTTTGGCTTTTGGCTTGCTCAGTTGGGGACACTTAAATTTCAACTATATTACTGATCTGCCCGCATTGACACTATATGATAATTGAAATGAGCTGGATGACATCACCGTTTTCACCAGAGCGGCTGTACAGCCGAATCAAATCCTGTTGCATTATTTTCCTGTTACCACTGTGAAGCTGCTTTGAAACAATTGGCATTGTAAAAAGCGCTATATAAATAAAGGTGATTTGATTTGATATATATATATGTATACAATTTTTAATTATTTTTCATTAAAGAGAATAGGAAAGTGTGTTCAAACTTTTGACTGGTAGTGTATATATATATATATATATATATATTAACAGAATGGTTACATCCTTATACTCCTAATCGCAGATTGCGCTCTTCAAAATCGAACTTGCTGGTTGTCCCTCAAACACGCTTAAGATCTATGGGTGACAGGGCTTTCTCTTCCTATGCACCTGTCCTTTGGAATTCTCTGCCTCTTGAACTTAAGGAAGCTCAGACCTATGCCATTTTTTAAAGTTCAACTTAAGACATATTTTTTTAAACTAGCATTTGCTTGTTGATGTTTGGTGTGTGTGTTTTTCTTTTTTTTCATTTGTACATTGTTTATTTTGTGTACAGCGCTTTAAGAAGCTGCTTTTAAAGGCGCTTTATAAAATAAAGTTTATTATTTATATATACACTTTATGGGAATATACATTCTCTTTGATGGGAAAGTGTGTCCAAACTTTTGACTGGTAGTATATATATATATATATAAAACATTTTCATAAAATTCACTAAAAACATGTTTGTCCACCCATGACATACATTCATATTTTGTAAAAAGTGTGTTTTTTATTCATAATGCACATTTTGCTTTTACTTTTGTGTATATTATTCTGCGAGTGTGTGTATATTCTTCTGCAAATTGCTGCAGATTTTTGGACTAAACACCTAAGTTTTTCACACATCATCCCACTTGTGCACATATTCAATAATTGTCTATAAACAAATAATCAATAATGACTCTAAAATGCAAAGATTCCAATTAGAACTAAACATGATGTCACAGGAGAAACATTCTAAAACGCACAAAGAACTTTGTGTTCTCTAGTTCTAAAACCTCTGATCTGATGCTTTTTTATGGCGTTTTTGAAATGTTGAACTATTAAACTGTTAATTTCAACAAAACAAGCCTATGTACGTCTTTTTCAGAAGCATACTTGTTTGTACTGATGCTTGAGTTATGAAGATGGCTGCTCCCGGGGCAAATGGCCCGTCCCTCAGGGCAGAGACGAGCCGGCAGCGCTGAGAGCTTCTCCTTTGTGTTTGTGGATGAGCCGTCCTGTGCTTCCTTAGACAGTGATCTGAAGGGTTAGAGAGATTTCACCCTTCAATAGAGCTGTTTTACTTTGAATTCTCTTTAAAGTCAGACAGTTTGATATACATGAGTTAGCAGAATGGCATGAGGTCTTCATTTTTTTAGGCGAACTATTCCTTGAAAATGTATTAATTGTAATGTTTTATTTACTCAACCATTTGTCCTTGCTTATGGTGTAATTAGCTGGTTTTGTGTTCACAGTTCAGTGTCTTTGTGGAGTTTATCAGAAGAAGACTAAATAAGCTCTTCGTATTGGTGTCGGGTCGAGGCATCTGTCCGGTTTCCTGGCCAGCACAAGCTTTAGATGCATTAGGAGAGTTTGGATTACAGAGACCAGGACACCACCATGACACTAATACCCAGGAATACACTTTAGACACCAACATGCTCTGAATCGACCCAAGAAACAGACAGAGGAAGAAAGAAAAAGAATAAAACTAAATTTCTATGTTTTCATCATGAAATAACGGCTCAACTTCTATCCGTCTCAGGTCTGCATGGGAATCTGGGGCTGGTGAATGTAGGTCTCTCAGGGCCAGTCGGGTCAGAGCAGGCTTATGGCTGTAATCCCCCCAGCAGACGTCCATATCAGGAGCGGCAGTAGGAGGTGTGGCGCTCGCTCGACGCTCGTCTAGACGGGCCGTAGACGGTTCCCCTCCCCCAGAGACCTGCTGTTCCTGGCACACCGGCCCACGGGGCATTCGAGTTACACTGAGGGAATTTGCTCCCACAGAAACTCATTCACATCATTAAATATTGAAACTTGGCACAGATAGAAATAAAATGTGATTCTGAAATTAAAGAGCAATGTGGGTCATTAAAGAGATTTTGGCTAAATATGCCACTTTTGACAATGAATATCCATAATTTTTTTTTTTTTTTTTGTTACATTTTGTGGGTGAATTTTTTAGGACAAGAAAACAACCGGCATATTAGCAAAACAAACACAAATTCAGAGATATATTCGGTATTTTTTGTTTTATTTTGGCATTTCTTTGTTTGCATTTATATTAAGCAAAGTGCATCTCTTTTTCATCTCATCAACACATTGCACAATACATAAATAACAATGCATATAAAACTTCGTATTTACAGGTAATAATATATTTATATTTAACATAAAATACATTTTAGCTTTTATTTCACTTAATTAAATCTTAGTCATTTATTAAAGTCAAAGTGAGTTTTCGTTTTCCATTTCTCTCATAAAACATCCTCCGCTTCTCGCAAAAACAAAACAGAAAAACAACATAGTCCGTAAAAGGTAAGGGCTAGTCCGTCTCCATAGCATGTGAAGGAATGGGGGCGTGGTGAGGGGGCGGGGCTCGCTGTTATCGGTTATTGAATATGACCTCCAGCCAGCAGGGGCAGCTGCTGATGAACTGTCTGGTGTAGCACTGTCCCCAGCCCTTCACGAAACTGATCTGGACGGTGAATCCCGTCCGCGGCTGCTGGCTGAACTCGTGGTCGTTGGGCCGCTGCAGGCTTCCCGCCTTCTCGAAGTCGAAAGCCTTGATGGAAAACCCGGGGAATACTTTATGCACCAGCAGCGTACGTGAGTCGGGGTTGTCCAGTGTGGCTGACTTGATGAATATGGGGTAGCAACTCCGGTTATACACCCACACGCCATCGGGTTCGCGGCTGAGCTGGATGCCGTAGCCGATCTTGGCCCGAACCATTTGCACCAGTTGACTCTTGTTGTCGGAGGCGAGCTGGCCCAAGCAAAAGCCCGTGCCCTGAGGTAGGTCATAGAAGATGTCTAGAGATGGCTCCTGGACGGAGTAGAGGCGCCCAACGCGGGTCTTTTCCTCCCAGTACGCCACCACACACCAGTGAGGCTGTTCTCCACGCTCCTGAAGAGCCAGGGAATCTATGGAGAGACAAGAAGGACACTGTTATTAATCATGCCAATTTAACTTCAAGTGAACTTCATTGAATCCCTGCTGGAAAAACCAGGGCATCCCAGATTAAGGTGGTCAAACTGGTACAAATTGGTCTACAAGCTCTATCTGATCAAGATGGTCTACCAGGTTAAAACCAAGACCACCAGTAGGTAGGCCAACAGATTAACCATCTAGACTAGAATATGACCAACTTGAACCAATAAGAACCATCAGAAAGTCTTTTTTGAGGAAGGAAAGAGACTTTTATAAACTATGGTAATTCAACATCAACTTCATTGAAATCCCTGCTTGAAATACCAGGACAGAATAGGATATGGTGATCAAACTAGTACTTGCTGGTCCAAAGTTGTCTACAAGCTCTAGCCAGCCTGACCAAAAGGCTGAAACCAAGACCACCAGTGGGTAGGCCAACTGATTAACCATCTAGACTAGATTATGACCAACTTGAACCAATAAGAACCATCAGAAACTGGCTTTACTAGAGTTTCCAACAGAGTAAAAGTGTTGTCGAGGAAGAAAGAAGAGAGCAGAATGACTAGATTAGACGAGAACTAGTACAAAAAGGTAAACACACACACACACACACACACATTCACACAACATCGCATGCCTTCTATCCAGGAAAACCGTCCTGAGCTCTGCCAAACATATCTTGCATCCTTAATTTCAGATGGCGGAATGTGAGGAATCTGCCGCCCCGCGCGGAGCAGCGCCACTGGCCTCCAGCGCTTGTTTACATTAGCAGTGCTGCTTATCATTCGTCTGGGCCGCCTCTGTTCCGAACGCCAACCCGAACAATGTTCTGACGTCAATGCCACAATAAATCTGCAATCGTGCTCACCCACACCAACCAACGGCTATATATGATGTAATAATGCAATGAAAACTTAGCCCCGCCTACAGGAAATCTCATTGGTCCATATCCTTCCCCATACATTAAACATCACATTTTGATTCTTTGTGCAATGTTTTTTCACTGAAGACAGAAAAATGACCTGACATCTGGTTAGTACACAGTGTTGAAGTAAAGCAGCTCTTTGTCTGTCTGCAGTGAGGACAGTCTCTCTTTAATCTCAGATCGGGTGAGTAGGCCGTAATTTAGCAGTGTAGTTAATTACGCACCAGCCCAGACTAACTTGATGACTAGAGTAGGTAGAGCCTTCATTACAACCCTTACAAACATGCATGTTTGGATATGTTACCAAGGTAATACCAATTATACACTTTGAAGAGTTTTCAGTGCCATTTACGTAGCATGGTATATGAATACAGTAATCAAACAGTATGGTATATATCAAAATAACATAGCATTACTGAACCATGGTACTTTGGTGGCAGTGATGGTAACACATGG
>CM077183.1:4364469-4371969 GCA_039654105.1 Coreius guichenoti
AATTTAATGTTAGCAAAAAAGATATACACCTTAAATAAAAACAGATGTTTTATGCTAAATTTACTCCAAAATATGTAATATAATATGTAAAATGTGTATAAAATATGTAAAAAAAAAAAAAAAAAAAAAAAATGTAATAAAATATGTAGATAATTGGACATAAAAAGATGCCAGATTGGTAGATTATTTATATATATATATATATTATTGAAATTAAAAATAAAACAAATATTGAAATAAAGCAAAAAAATACACAAAAATATCACACAGAAATATAAGCCAATACTAACAATAAGGTCTCATTTTTTAACATTAGTTATCTTCATTAGTTAACTGTAATTTTATGCATTTTTATTAACATTAAAGGTGCAGTGTGTCATTTTTAGCGGGATCTAGTGGTGAGGTTGTGAATTGCAACCGTCCACCGCTCACCCCTGCCTTTCGAAGCACATAGAAAAGCTACGGTGGCCGACAAAGGACAAAAATGTCGTCGTCTGAGACAGCAGAGAGTGACTAGCGCTCTGTAGAGCAGTTTGTCCGTTTAGGGCTACTGTAGAAACATGACGCCGCAAAATGGCGTCTTCACTGTAAGGGGACCCGCGGTGTATGTAGACAGAAATGACTCATTCTAAGGTAATAAAAACATAACGGTTCATTATGTAAGGTCTTCATACACCACTGAAAACATAGTTATGTATATTATATTGCATTTCTGTAAATACTACACACTGCACCTTTAACAAAGACTAATAAATACTTTAAAAATATATATGTTCATGTTAAATAATGCATTAACTAATGCCAGCAAATGAGTTAAGAAAACCTTTATCTGTCTGTCTGCACAGGAAGTCTGTCTGTTGTGGTTGTCATATTAAGGTTAACTCTTAATAACTTCAGACTAACCCGGACAAACAACGCTCAGACTCTCATCCAACAATCCTGAACACACACACACTCATATGCAACATTTAAGTTCAAGCATGTTATGTAGCGGCTCCAAATCTCTGTACCTGTCTCTCTCTCTGCCCATCTCATGTCTGAGGCAGCAGATGAAGAGGACAGAGTGAGTGAATTAGAAGGTCAGAGAGACGCTTGCTTTCATTGGGAGCGTGTTTCCTGTGTGTCGGGCTTTTCTTCCGCTCCCCCTCGTCCCTTCTTCCCTCTCTGAGCTCCAGTCACTCATTTCAGCAGGAAAAACACACCTCAGCGAGAGGATGCGCGAAAGCCGGAATGTAAATGGAGTCGGGAGGAGATGTTTTTCGCAGGACAGAAACGGTCGGTCTTTCATCCCACACACACAAACAAGAAACATAAAACAAATGCCGGGGCACCTTCACACTGGAGGCCAGAGAAAGGGAGCAGCTCACACACACACACACACACACACACACTCATGGCACGCACACCGCTCTGAGTGCTGTACTTTTAACATGTGTTTATGTAAAGCTTCCATCATTTTGCTGTTCTTATCTGAAAACCCATCTAAAGACCCTTCACACACACACACACTCCGCCCAGCACTGAATTAAACACCATCATAAAAACCCTTTAAAGTCGCTGTAATGAGAAACATCTGTACTCAGGAACCCGGCCTAGACCAAACTAATCCTTCTCTCGCTCTCTCAGGGTCTCTCGTAAACACAATCGCCGCTGTTTGTGTGTATTCAGAGCTCAGGATGTGACAATCCACCAGGGTTAGTCAACTAAAGAAGAGCAGATCACGAACGAAATTCACACACACACACACACACACACACACACACACACTGTACCCTTGTTTATGTTTTAAAGTCAACATGAAACCACAGTTGCTCTTGTTAACTAAAACTTTTGTTAATTGAAATAAAGTCGAAATAGAATAAAATATAAATATTAGATGAAAAAATTAAATGTAAAAACAAAAACTTAAACGAAACTAAAAAAAAACAAAAAAACAAAAGCACATAACAAAATTGCTTAAACTAAAATTTAATTGAAAATACTATAAATAATAAATGTATTATAATAAACAACAATAATAAATATTATATAAATAATCCTGCATGTAACATTTCACTTCTGTTCTGTTATTTTTTTCTGATCAAACAGATTTGATGGATTTTGATTGGTAAACGATTTCTACACAGCTAGTTAGTTAACGTCACCCAATAGACATCAGGCGATCAGGAAAGTATTTTTAGATGCACAGGAAGTTGCAACATTTTGATGAAAGATTACAAAGACATAATGTGCACACTAAGACCAGTAATGTGCATAAAGGAAGTAAATATGGTCGATTTTTTATTTCATGTTGACTTTATCGCACATTTCTGTGCCTTAGAAGACAACTTAAGCAGAAACTCTTCATCACAAGTCTCTCTCTCTTCCTCATTTTCAGCTCAAATCAGTACAGAGGGGTTCGTTCAGAGATTCAGATAAGGATGGTCTGGAGCTCTTACCTGAGAACCCCATAGGGGCTGAATACGCCGTTCCCCCAGTTTCAGTGGAAGCAGGCACAGAACCTGGAGAATCTACGGAGAAACAGAGTGACAGCTGTCAATCACAGGGTTAAAAGACCCGCCCAGATCTTATGACAAAGACAGATTGGCCTCGTTTTGGGTAAAACATTAGTTTCCCGTTCCTTCTACTTTTCTGTCATGCAAAATAAATAAAGCCTTTCTGAGTTTAGAAAACAGCCAAGTATATCCTCTGCCAAGAAATCTAGCGGTGGTTTGCGAGCGAGAGCGGGAGCGCTCTAACAGGAATACACTGTTTAGCAGGATATACTCCATCAAGTCCAAAACAACGAGCTAGTCAGGAAATAGCTGCAGCCTTGAAAACGGCGTACAGTAAATTTTCTAATTGCCGTGCGAGCAGACAGGAAAAACACCCTCTTTCATGTTAACCCTTTAATAAAAACGAGCCTGGAATATTGCCTCCATATGTTCTGATCTAACCTCAGTTTCCTTACAATGATCCAACAACTCCAGGAGAAAGTCACAATGAAAGCTGAACGCCTCCAAACGCACCATGGTAATTCATGGTAAAGATAATGATGGATCTGACTGGGAGCAGTTTAGCTAGCACCCGGTTCATGCTAACAAAGAGAAGAAGTCAGAAACTTTAGGTTCATGTAGCTAAAAGAATAGGCTAATGCTAATGCTGCAAGGTGCAAAATCCCAAGTGTGTAGCTTTGATTCATTAAATTAGCTTAGTTTAAATGCTACACGCTTATGCTAGGTTTTGCTAAAAACAATGACTGAATTTGGGACTAAACATGAACCATTTCCTAGTAAATAAATAATCCATTCAGTTCAATGTCTTTACATGAACTAGACACAATGAAATCCTTGCATCCATATTTAAATGTTGTTTTCAAAGATCTAACAAAGTCAGAAACATTAAATAGCTAAAATAACAGGCTAATGCTAACTTGTGAGGTTAAAATTTCAAGCATGTAGACTGGGATTTTAAAAAGCACCTCTCAAGTTAGCATTAGCATTAGCCTGCCTAACTATCTTTAACAAGACCTCAAAGTAAATTAGCTTAAATGTTTTTCATCGGAATGACTAAATTTGGGACTAAACATGAATCATCTCCTAGTAAATAATCCATTCAGTTCAGTGTTTTTACATGAACTAGCGCGTCTGACACAAATGAAAACGTTTCCCATCGCAGGTCATTCAAGAACTAAACATTAGCTACATGGTGTTTTATGGTAAAGAAAATCATAAATCTGATTCAGAGCAGTTTAGCTAGAACCCAGTTTATGCTAACAAGTCAATAACGTTACATTTTAATAGCTAAAAAAGCAGGCTAATGCTAACTTGTGAGGTGCTTTTTAAAACCTCATGCGTGTAGCTTGGGATTTTGAAAAGAACACCACAAGTTAGCATTAACCTGTATTACTATATTTAACAAGACTCCCCATCAAATTAGCTTTGCTAAATGAAACACTTACTAATAAAGATTAAATATTTCATTTGTTTACCTTCATGTGACTGTTAACCAACAACAGAGAAGCATAAACCAATTTTAACTTAAAATCTCAGGGGGGATTAAAGTACATTTTAGGGTTGGGGTATAAATAACTCTTATTTTGCATTGACATATAAGACATATCATTGTTTTACCATGGGTTTTGGACATGTACCATGGTGACACCCTGGTATTCTTTAAATGTATCATTAGTATCCATAGTAAATGAATATGGCAATCATCCAGCACCACTTGTAATGATAATGACTTTTAGTATTAGGATATTAAGGAGTTTTAAAGGCCAATTGTGAGCCTGAAGTGTGAAATACTGTCACTTTTCGGAAGCAACTTTCGGAGTTGGACACTTTCCCTGAGCTGTGGTCAGTCTAATGAGACACACAGTCAAACCTGAACCTGACCACAAAGCGAGAGAGAAAGTTGTGGGATCGAGCAGCAGCTTCAAACACGTTATGATTTTCCAGGGAGCAAAAACACAAGTTCATTCAACCCATCGGAAGCTCTTCCTGATCTTCTCGTTTCACAAAAGAATTACATTAAAACCGTCAGAGGTCACAGATTCAAAATGTATGTAAACGGATCCCGTGACGTTTGCGTTTAACTCTTCAGGAGTCAACCGAACCCTAAGCTAACGACGTTTCAATAGTTCTTGCAGAAACTTTGCTGTCTTTGTCATTATAAGCCTGAATGTTTGTTTCTTTTTCTCTTTTGTGTCTCTGTGATTAAGAGCTTAGAACAATTGATATGCAAATTCGCTCACGTCAACGGCCGTTTCGTCACACCTCCTCGTCAGAAGCGTGTGAACGTGTGACAGTTACCACTGCGACAGACGCGTGTGTGTATGACAGCCCCTCACAGACCGTCTCCCTCATCCTGACGTTATCAACGAGACACAGTCCAACAAGCGTCGAATAACTTCCTCCCAGCATTCCGTGCCACTCTCTCTTTCAGTCAGAGAAAATCACCCGTCTTCTATTGTTCTCTGTCGCTTGTCCAAGAGCCGAACGCAGCTAATGGAAGTGTGTGTGTCCTCACAGGAAACGTCCTCCCCAAACTGGCTTTCCTGTCCTCCACCGCGGCGCCTTTTCTCGTTCACATTCTTGCTTTCCCTCTCAGTCGCTCCGAAACCCCAAACTGATTCATAAAAGAAGAATGACTCAAAGAGCGAGAGCCAATGTCAGTCAGCGTACAGTCGTTCCCACACACACACGCGGAGCATCATCTTATGTTATTCATACTATAAACATCGAGACGCACAAATCTGGGCTAAAATTTGCGATCTCAAGTGTGTCCTGCGTAAGTGATACTGTTTAACTCACAGTTTTGGCAGGGATAGAGAAGGATCTTTACGAGGGCGATCGGCAGGAAACCTCATCCGGGGCGCTGCCAAACACAACACACTTATCTGAAGCGAATATACAGGACATACTTATGAGCCATACGGCATTATGGGTAGAGAGAAAGCAAGCGCTCAGAGGAAAGACGCAGAGCGACACTCCCAAAACCTCAGATTAATTCGGCAGATAAATCAGCTCTCAGCTTTTCCTTTATGTGATCCACGTTTCCGAACTCCTCGTCTACTCCAAACGACATCATAATGCCTGTCACACACTGAATTATTGCCATATTCATATTTAAATGCTCCAAAAACCTACCAAACGTTTAATTACTAGCACTTTGGAGTTAAAAAAAAGGTATTTGGTAATCATTAGTACCATGGTATACTAAAGTACATATAAAAATATGCCACAAAAAGATTACTATCTTCATATACCACGTTATTACCATGTCTAAACAACCTACCAAAAGAGTCTCATTTCATTATCTTAACATACCATATTCATGTACCATGGTATTTACATGGTAAGAACACCATTGCAAATGTCCAAAAACTTCCCACATATGCATAAATTTGACAACCTCAATTTATAAGGTGGTTGAGAAAACCAGCTTACACTTTATTTTACAGTGTCATTGTTACATGTGTTACATGTAGTTACTATGGTAATAACTATAAATTATGCATAATTACATGCAACTAACCCTAAACCAAACTTAATCCTAACCCTATATAGTAAGTACACATAGGTAATTAATATTACTCAGTACTTAAATGTATAATTACACTGTAACACAGACACCTTAAAATAACGGGTTACACTTTATTTTAAGGTGTCATTGTTACAGTGTAAGAACTGAGTAATATTAATTAACAACATGTACTTACTATAGGGTTAGGATTAGGATATGGTTGAGGGTTAGTTGCATGTAATTATGCATAATTTATAGTTATTATTATGGTAAGTACATGTAACATATGTAACAAGGACACTGTAAAATAAAGTGTAATCACTGGGATTGTATTTACATGGTAAAAACACCATTGCAAATGTCCAGAAACCTCAAATGCAAACTAAACTTTTGAAAAACTCCACATATGCATAAATTTGAGATGAAACTTCAACTTATAAGGTCGTTTGACAAAAACCAGGTAACACTTTATTTTAAGCTGTCATTGTTACATGTGTTACATGTAGTTACTATGGTAATAACTATAAATTATGCATATTTGCATGCAACTAACCCTAAACCAAACTTAACCCTAACCCTATAGTAAGTACACATAGGTAATTATTTTACTCAGTACTTAAATGTATAATTACACTGTAACACAGACACCTTAAAAACGGTTAAACTTCATTTTAAGGTGTCATTGTTACAGTGTAAGAACTGAGTAATATTAATTAACAACATGTACTTACTATAGGGTTGGTTTAGTTGCATGTAATTATGCATAATTTACTATGCTAAGTACATGTAACATATGTAACAAGGATACTGTAAAATAAAGTGTTACCAAAAATCATTGGGATTGTATTTACATGGTAAGAACACCATGGTATTATCATTGTACATGTCTAAAACCTCATTGCAAGTGATTTTCAACTCAAACTAAACTTTTGAAAGGCTCCACATCTGCTTAAATTTAAGATGAAACTTCAACTTACCAGGTGGTTTAAGAAAGTCGGTGGGATATCTGGAGTATGGGGGTGGGGGGGATTCTGGAGGAGAAGAAAAAGAGAGAGAGAGAGAGAGAGAGAGAGAGAGAGAGAGAGGCCGTGAGTGGAGATGTGGGCTGATGATAAGGCCTGGCATTCTCTGGGAAAAGTGTTTGTGTAGTGCTGAGGGTTAGAGGCAGGACAGCTCTGATAAACACACGGCCGCCTGGCGCCAGACTCCACACACACACACACACACACACACACACACACACACACACACACACACACACTGATCACTGCAAACTAACTTCACTGAACACTGGGGCCTCCGGCGGGTTTCACATGAACAACCACAGACTAGAGGTCCAGCTGAAAACTCTGTTGCATTTATCCACATGGAAAAACTACATTCATCACTGTATGAGAATAATAATTATAATCAAGAGCTCATTCTTGATACCAAGACGCTTAGTTGGTGAATATCAACATATGAAATGAATGTGGATAATAGTGTTACAAAATT
>CM077183.1:4376969-4519469 GCA_039654105.1 Coreius guichenoti
ACAGCAGACCACAGAGAGAACGCAGACTATCCATCCATCCATCATCCACCATCCATCATCCACCATCCATCCATCCATCCATCCATCCATCCATCCATCCATCCATCCATCCATCCATCCATCCATCCATCCATCTATCATCCATCCATCCATCCCTCCATCCATCCCTCCATCATCCATCCATCCATCCATCCACCATCCATCCCTCTATCCCTCCATCCATCCATCCACCCATCCACCCATTCATCCATCCATCCATCCATCCATCCCTCTATCATCCCTCTATCCATCCATCCATCCATCCATCCATCCATCATTCATCCATCCCTCTATTCATCCATCCATCCATCCCTCTATCCATCTATCATCCATCCATCTTTCCATCTATCATCCATCCCTCCATCCATCCATCCATCCATCCCTCTATCATCCCTCTATCCATCCATCAATCCATCTTTCATCCATCCATCCATCTATCATTTATCCATCCCTCTATTCATCCATCATCCATCCCTCTATCCATCCATCCATCCATCTATCATCCATCAATCTTTCCATCCATCCCTCTATCCATCCATCCATCTATCATCCATCCATCTATCCTCCATCCCTCTATCCATCCATCCCTCTATCCATCCATCCATCCATCCATCCATCCATCCATCCAGCCTCTTCCAATCAGCATCTATGATCTGCTGTTACCAGACATGAGCAGAAGCAGTGTTATTGTTAATAAATAAAAGTAAAACTAACTTAAAAAAATCATTAAAATATAAAAACGTAAGGAATAGAAATGGTGCTTGGGCAACAAACTGAAATAAAATACAGTGTTCAGCTCTTGCTGTAAATGCAGGCATGTTAAAGACAGGGGCCTCTCTTCACAATCACAACAGCACTTTCATGTGTTCAGGCTCGGAGAATGTATGTAATTACCTCGTATAATTACCCTGCCGTATAGAAGCTTTAGAAGAACACAAGCTGCATGAAAACACGGCTAATGGAGCCGCTATATGGGCCACCACGGCCCTTATACCTACAGAAAAGACCGATTTAGAGAGGGAGAGAAGGACATATACTCAACTTGAAAGCCAAACGGATGGAATGCGAGCAGAAAAATCATATGGTTAACAGTCGAGTGGTTTGACGGACGGACGGACTGACATGCAGTTAATGTGAAAGGAAACAGCAGGGAAGTGCACGCGGTCGGTGGGGTCTTGTCTAGAGTTCGGCACAAACCGGCTTCCGTGAAAGAATCAAGCCCCCTCTCTTCACCCCAGATGGGACGCCATATGCCTGCATGTCTCAATGGATGCTATTGTAAAAGCTGGAACTGCTTTATGACAGTCGGTTGAACTCTAGACCTCAGTTTTACGAGTCTTATATGACATTGAATTGCTCTGTAAAACTTTGGGCCGTCCACTTGAGTGCTTCAGAAAGAAATGCAACCTGCGCGGCCCGCACTTACGACACCGAAGGGTCAGTGATCCACACACTTAAATAAAGACGCTGCATCAGTTGAGGAAGGGAAAACGGGAAGATAAAACGGAGACTGCATTGGTTTGGAAGGAGATTTATATATTGTGCCTGTGCAATGCTACACTGTTCTAGGGTGTCTGTATGATGTTCTGCTCTATATAGATATATCAGTCAGTGTAGCTGTAATGGCATTTGTAAAGGCAATAGCGTCGCCGACGTCATGGTGACTCTGGTGGAGTGGGCGGGGCCTGGAGATTGATCCAGACGTTTGACCTGCTGACGGCAGACATACCCAGGAAATACCCAGACATGCTGACATTTGTGCACTGATGTGGGTAACGCATTAAGAAACATCTGAAAAAAAACCCCCCATTAAAAAAAGCAAAAAATAATTTGAGACGGCAGACTAGTGTTGTTATCGTTAAAGGGGGGGTCTAATGCTATTTCATGCAACAGAGTTCTGCAAGTGTGTTTGTTTGTTCCCGGTCATGAGTGGAAACCGCAGGCGGTGAGTGAAACTGCATCAAATGTCTGTGTTTTGTTGCCAATCGGCACATATAATGTGAACAACACGAACGTTTAGTGAATCGAAAGTTATCCAGGGATAATGCCATGATGTATTGTGTGTGTGTGTGTGTGTGTGTGTGTGTGTGTGTGTGTCTTTAGCTCCGCCCACTGCACTCCTCCACGAGCTCGGCTGTTTTCGTAAGAATCGGTACAGTGTATCTGTCTTTTGTAAATATGATCAAACTAAAGACCCTTCGGAGATATGACGGATGCAATACTACTCTACAGGTACTCAACATTAACATGAGACTGGCAGAAACTGTGTGTTATGTACACTTTAACTACAATAATAAAAAAAAACATTTTTGTTGATTAAAAATATATAAATATTAGATTAAAATTGGAAACTAAATGAGAATTTTTAAATGTTGCCTTTGCAACTAATTGAAATTTTTGCAAGTTTAAGTACAAACATTTTTACGTGCAAAAACTAAGGGTACGTTTACACATCAACGATGTACTAAAAACATACACTGTGTGTTTTTTGCAGACAGACGACAACACTGTCAAAACGTTCCCTGTTCTCACAGATACGTGAAAATGACAACAAAAAAAAAAACGCTGTATTATTCGTGCCAGGCCAGTAGATGGCGATGTCACTTTGTAAAGAAACTACGCATGACATCATTGTTTCCACAAATTCATGTTTTTGTAGTTTTCACGGAGACGGTAACATAGAGGTGGGCGATCTGACGATTTTATATCGTGAACGATCTTGAAGATGTCCACGATCTACTTTTCAAGCGAATCGTAGAGATCGTGATCTTTTATGTCCTCGTAATAGCGGGACTTTTATTTTGACTGTGCTGAGAATGCCTAAAACTAAAATATTTTACTTAATTGAAATAAAAGTATTAGAATAAACACTTCAATTAAATAAACATTTTGAAATGAAAAGTTTAAGTACTAAAATTACTAACTGAAATAAAACTAAAACCGATGGCAGTAATGCATTATGCAACAAATAAAAAAAAAATAAAAAAAATTATTTATGAGGTGGCAGACCAGTGTTGTTATTGTTAAATGAAGCTTAAGCTATTAAAAATATTTTTGTTGATTAAAAATAAAATTTTGAAATGTTGCCATGGCAACTAAGTACTAAAATTACTAACTGAAAAAATTAAAACTATTTAGAAATATTTTTAAAGCAAACACTAATAAAAATGACAAAAGCACGCACACACACACACACATATATATATATATATATATAAATCTATTTCGAAATAATAAAAACTATAATAGCGTATAAATAATACTAAAATAACATTGCAGCAGACATGACAGTCTTCAAAAAAAAAAAAAAAGGAATTTCTAAATAAAACAGCCTGAGGATAAGACATCATTTTAGCTCTGATCTCTGTTTGTAACCAACAAGCAAATTAATAATTAAAAACAAGAGAAATGATTAATCAGAACTCATCCGCATGCCTATCATATTTAATCAGCATAAGGAATTAAAAGGCTTTCCACACAATATGCTTAACCTTAAGTTAAGGCCAGTGAAATCAGCCAGAAGCCATCGGCCCTGTGGCATATGACACACTTCATGTGCACTTGTGGTCTTGTGGACTTACAATGGCAGTAGGGTGTCCCATTTATCATTTTAGGTTTCGATAGATAAGCGCCCTCGTTGACTTCCAGACTTCTACCCGACAGTCAAAGCGGCATTGCTCCACAAACGTGTGGACTCGTAAGGGCTCAGGGCTGCATTTGGGACAGGTCCATTATTTATTCACTCTCTGTGATGTCATTGTTTCACGGAACGCACAAAATTCTGAAGAATCTTTGTCTCATGTAACAAACACAAGCAGGGCAGCACGCTTCACTCTGCCTGATAAAGAGCATTCGGCCACTGTCTGCGGGAAACACTACCGTGCATTCCTCGGCTGCGGCCACCTGAAAGACAGAGCCCGGAATAGAGAAGGTGACCTCACAGGTACTGCGGCAAAACCTCCGCCATCTGCTGTTTGTGCTGGAAGAGAGGCATGCTGCAGTTTAATGCTGAATGTTTTGAATTATATTAAAGCCACCGCAAAAGAGGAACATTCACTGTGAGCTATTAAACCGAATGGCATAAAAAGACAAAAACACAACGACAATAAACATAATTCGATGTTTACATTTAGCACTAGTAGTGGTGCTGTTTGTTGAGTTAAGGACCTGAACAAAATAAAGGCATAATGTGGTGAAATACCAAGACGTGTGAACCTTTAACACTTTATTTTGATGCTCCCAACAGACATTCTACTGCCTATTAAGAAACTTCGCATTGTCACTCTACTAACCCTAACCCAAACCTAACAGTACTAATACTCTAAGGCGAGTTAGTCGACATGTAGTTGCAAAGTTACTTATAGTTAGTAGAATGTCTAAAGTGGACCATCGAAATGAAGTGTACGCGACCGCTCCTCCAGACTGTATGAATGGTGTGCTTTGACACAAACAGTGTTTCTGATGGAAATTCTCTTTCTCTGTGAGCTGTAATTACAGTAAACGGCGTCTTCCTGTGCATTCCTGCAGAACAACACACAACTAGCACGGCCAAAACGCCTGTCAGCTTTTATCTCTTAAACCACGCGTTTAGAATGAAGAAAACCTTTAAGACTTTCATTCACTGTCATTTTAGATTAGACAGAGCATTTATACAAACAAATAAACATAGTTCTTTTAAAATGCTCACAAACAAGCACTTTTAAAAAAAAAACGTGCCCCTATTAAGCTATTTTAAAGGTAATGTTGTGTTTTGGAGTCTCCTACAACAGGTTTACAAGCATCTATGGTCAAAAAACACTTTAATTTTCTCATAATATACATTGAAGCATCAGCTCATTTCTCAGAGAGCCTGAAAACGGTTTATTCAAAGATTCAGTCTCTCGAAACCCCTCCTTTCTATGAGTCTACTCTGCTCTGATTGGTCAGACGGCTCAGTCTGTTGTGATTGGTCTACTTTGCTCTGATTGGTCAGACGGCTCAGTCTGTTGTGATTGGTCTACTTTGCTCTGATTGGTCAGATGGCCCAGTCTGTTGTGATTGGTCTACTTTGCTCTGATTGGTCAGATAGCCCAGTCTGTTGTGATTGGTCTACTCTGCTCTGATTGGTCAGATGGCCCAGTCTGTTGTGATTGGTCTACTCTGCTCTGATTGGTCAGATGGCTCAGTCTGTTGTGATTGGTCTACTCTACTCTGATTGGTCAGATGGCCCAGTCTGTTGTAATCGGTCTACTCTGCTCTGATTGGTCAGATGGCCCAGTCTGTTGTGATTGGTCTACTTTGCTCTGATTGGTCAGATGGCTCAGTCTGTTGTGATTGGTCTACTTTGCTCTGATTGGTCAGATGGCCCAGTCTGTTGTGATTGGTCTACTCTGCTCTGATTGGTCAGATAGCCCAGTCTGTTGTGATTGGTCTACTCTGCTCTGATTGGTCAGATGGCCCAGTCTGTTGTGATTGGTCTACTTTGCTCTGATTGGTCAGATGGCTCAGTCTGTTGTGATTGGTCTACTTTGCTCTGATTGGTCAGATGGCCCAGTCTGTTGTGATTGGTCTACTCTGCTCTGATTGGTCAGATAGCCCAGTCTGTTGTGATTGGTCTACTCTGCTCTGATTGGTCAGATGGCCCAGTCTGTTGTGATTGGTCTACTCTGCTCTGATTGGTCAGATGGCTCAGTCTGTTGTGATTGGTCTACTCTACTCTGATTAGTCAGATGGCCCAGTCTGTTGTGATTGGTCTACTCTGCTCTGATTGGTCAGATGGCCCAGTCTGTTGTGATTGGTTGACCACTTTCAGTGCATGTCAACGGAACGCCTCTTACTATATCTGAATTCTGCTCCAGATCTTCCTCACTGTTTGATACGAACATTAATAATGGCATTGTTTTTTTCCGTATCAATCTCATCCTTTTGAAGTGCATCAAAGTGGATTCTCAGCGCTGAAAACAGCGTCTTCTCAACATAAACAACATGAACCAAACTCTTCCAGTCTCAGCTACAACTACAGTGTTTGAGGACCAAAGTAGACGTTCACAGGCAGCCCATAAAACCATAGGCTGGCATTATGCAAATCTGTTACATTATTACATAGGTTTGTAAAAGGAAGTGAGTCTGGAATTGCTGTCGACTCATTTTAGCAGTTCAGAATCGAATCTCTGTTTCAGGAGACATTAACTTTATTTGTCATGCACTTTGATCTTTGAAACTTTGCAGACATTCATAAACAGCTATATTACGCACAGCATGAAAGGTAAAATTCAAAGAAGTATAATGGGACACTTTGAATCAAATATTTTGTTCATATTGCATTGACACACCCTGTATACGATTATACTATGTGCGGATGAAGCATCACAGAAAAGGTTTCAGTTACTGATGGCATTGTAGAAATGTTCCATTCACAGGCGTTTTTGACTCCCACGATTCATTTATTCAGTAATGGAAAGCACACAAGAGTGTTCTTTCACTTTCATTCTCTCCAAAGACACTTTCTTCAATAAACAGTTTTAAGGATTCAAGCAAACCCACCAGCTCTCGTATGAATCACATGTGCTTTAAAGAATCACAAGAATGTCAAGAATTATAACTGGAGATTTGTTGTTTTTATTGGTGGTATTTCACACTGTAGAAAGACTGAATCTGAAACAATCATAATTAATGCAAACAAAAACTCCTCAAAGATGCAGTCAGACCAAGCTGTTGTTTTAAATTATTGCTGGATCTGAAACAGAACTGAATCCTGATCCAGTTTCATTACATGTGTAAACACTCACCAATTCATATCCAACAACCTAAACTTGCAGTAAAAGCAAAACTGAATATTCTTTCTTTGTTTTTTTATAGTCTTCCTCATTACTTTTTACATAAATATGTTAATGTAAAAAAAAAAAAAAAAAATGCGCAAAAAAAAAATGCTATGCAAGATACAGGGGGAACTAATCATACATATGAAACATTAAATATAAAATTCAATGTAAATACAAAAAAAAAAAAAATCACCCAACAATAAAAATTTGCAAAGAAAACTAAACAAATTAAGAAAAAATAGCATAAACATAAATACCGCCTCTTTAAGCTTTGAGTGTGTGACGTAATGTAACAGGGACGTAATAAGACCCAAAATGATCTCCAGTAACGGGGCGCTGGGAAACATCTGCCCTACAGTCTATTAATTATATCATCCGGCAGGAAAGATTTTCCATCTCTCTACCTAAAAATATATGAAAACAAAAACTGGGGAAATAAACAGCAATGCAACAAATGCAGTGTATTTGTCTATACAATAATGTACATGCAATTACCTGAATCTATAATACACATAAATCATACACTAAACTGTTGCATATTTTATTACATAAGTATCTAAATATGTATTATTATTCTTATGCTTAGAAAACCACTTAAATGCAATATGCTTTCTCGGGTGGGAATATATATATATATATATATATATATATATATATATATATATATATTTATTCGGTTTTGGTTTATCTTTGTGCAGGCGCTCAGATGTAGATTATATAAGGGCAGTATAATGGGTACGATGAACAAAACATAGTGACAATAAATAAATTAATATAAAACAGCAAAGCATCCTATATATAAAACAAGCCAGAAATGGTCAAATATTATTTATTTGTAATTTACTATATATTGTGTTATGTGAAGAAGCTGTGCATAATAATGAGCTCATTAATAATCACTCCTAATGGGGTCAAAGTATCTTCACGCTTCAGTCACGAAATGTTTTGGTTTTACTCATTTTCCCTACACGTGACCCCATCCATAAATTTAAACAGAAACAAGCAAACAAGCAAATTATTATCACAATCAACTGAAGTGTTTTAGCTACATCAGACCTGTGACTGAAACCCCAAATCGTACCATTCCCAGAATCCAGTGCATCCGCCGGTGGGTGTCCGTGTTTGTTTGCCCTTTGAATGGTGTGACGAGGACGGAAGCGCAGGGGTTGGATATGACGACGCGCGAGCCGTACATAGGCACTTGAGCTGCACGAGCGCACACACACACACGCACACAGACACCTGAGCAGACGTCCTGCGTCCTCCGTCAGGGCGAGTCCATGCTGAACAGCTCGATGCCCTGAGAGTTCCAGTGCAGACCGACTCCAGAGTTAAAGACCAGAGACCAGACGTACGGGATGAAGAAATCCTCAGGCTGCTCTTCCTCCACGTATTTAAATTTCAGCTCCGGAAACACCTGCATGAGGATCACACATATCCATTGAGTTAATGTTAAAACAAAACAATGCAAAAAAACCCCAAAACAATCCAACCCTTTAGCTGCTCGATTTATGTAGGGCATAAATCAAGCAGCCAAAAGGTTGGATTTTTTTTTTTGTTCAGTAAGATGTTTAGATGTTTCAGTAAGAATGTCTGTTCACGTGTCGAGATTCATCCACTGAATGGCCGTCAGAAAAAAGTCCAAAAGCTCATTGACATCAATGTTATTTTAATATTATTTATATATTATTATTATATTATTATTTTCAGGAACATTTGACCAAGTGCATTTAATGTTTTCAGAAATCTTGCCATCAGAAGTTGATTAAAACAAGACAAAAAAAAAGTTAAAAATGCTTATTTGATTCAATAAAATATTTTTATAAATACATCTGAACTACCATTAATATGGATTAATATGGTTTCCGCCATGGAATACAAAGATTTAAAAGATGTTTGTGACTTTTTATCTCACAATTGCAAGTTTAATTCTCACAATTCTGACTTTATAGCTCGCAATTGTAATTCTGAGAAAATATTAATGAATAAATACAATAAAATATATTAATAATAAAATAACACTGATGTGCAGTCTTGTATATAAATTGCGAGACATCACAATTGTGAGTTATAAAGTTTTCTCAGAATTGAGAGTTTATATCTCACAATTTATATATTATTAATATATTTTATAGTATTCATTATTTTTTTAATTTTAATTTTGTTTTGGTAAGTTTGTTATGTGCTTTTGTCATTTTTATTATTTAAAATATTAAAAAAAAAATTATTAATTTATTTTAATTACCATTTTAGTATTAATAATTTAAACACTTCAACTTACTTCAAGTTTTAAACTAGTATTCAAAATATTTCAGTTAGTTGCTAAGGCAACATTTCTAATTTGCCTTAGCAACTAATGCAAATTAGAAATGTTGCCTTAGCAACTAACTGAAATATTTTCTTTTTTAATATTTATTAGTGCTGTCAAATCGATTAATCGCATCTAACATAAAAGCATGTTTATATATAATATTTATATATATTATACACATATACGTGTGTGTGTGTGCGTGTATATATATATACATATACACACACACAGTATATGTCAAACATATATTATATAAACAAACTTTCATGTTAGATGCGATTAATCGATTTAACAGGACTAATATTTATACATTATTTTATTTCAGGTTTGTTTCAATAAACAAAAGTGATTTTAAATAGTATCAGTTAACAATAACAACAGTGATTCACATCAAGAGCGATGTGAGAAAATGACAACAACAGCAATAATTCACAATTAGTGAATGTTTCTGCTGGTGTGCGACACTAGTTTCAGTAGTTTTTGTAACTTTCTTGCATGGCTTACAATCAAAATAAGGCAACAATAAGCTTTAAAACTGAATTATTTCACCCTGAAGATAATAACACAAGACAGGTGAGATGTTCAGACACAAAGATCAACTCTTGAGATAGAAGAGTTTAAAGCAAACATGATTAACTCATGCAAAGTGTCATTTTGATGGAAGATTATATAAACAAATATTTGTTCTTTCGACTAACACGCACTGATGCATCGTTCACAATGACCAAGAATACCAATCAAGTCCATTTTGATTTAATGTGACTTTAATTGTTACATCATCACACATGCACAGATGTTTTTTCTCTTCATGCTTCTGTTATTCTAGTATATATAAAAAGTTGAGTTGACTGAGTGCAAATGAAGAGCGTAAATAAACATTGATAATGAGTCATGTGTTTAAAGCGCGGTGAACACAGATCCGCGTGTTATCTGATTTCAGGTGAAGCGGTTGCAGTTTTGACGCAGGTGTAATTCCATCCACCTGTGAGGTAAATACACTTGAGTTTGATTGATTATATGACAGGCGGGAACACCTCAGATGCTGCTTTTCTTGTTTAAATACAACCCTCTTAACCTCTGGTAAAGCGATATGCAGCGCTACTACCTGACACGCTAGCGGCCATCTCCTGTGTGATTATCAGGGTGAGGCGGTGGCGTGTTAGCTAACCAGAGACTGAGCCGGAGGGTTTGAGTTCCCCACACCCACAGCACAACAGTGAGCGTCTACATTTACAGCTGCCTCGGCACTGGAAGAATTTTCCCATTCATTCCTTTTATTTTCAATAATTCTCAGAGTTGATCCAAACCAACAAGCTACAAGATGAATCACAACATGAACACATTTGACTCAAAGCAACAATGCATTTGAAAATCTGAACAACAAAATAAAACGAAGTATAACACAAAAAATAACATAAAAAAAAAATTTCATCCACACCAATTCACAATATCGTTCTGTTTATTTTAAGCGCACTGTCCCTTTAAATACTCCGGCTCTTTAAAGCAGGATGGATTCTGATTGGCTGTCAATGTTTTTATAGTTCTTCAGCTGGAAAAAACATTTCTGAAAGTGATTCCAACGATATTGTTCCTCTGTGCCGTTATCGTTATAATTGTAGTGTGAACTCTGCTATTCTTTTAAATTTAGAACGATTTTTAGAACTATATCTTTATCGTTATAGTTATAATTCTTTGTGTAAACAGGCCTTAAGAGTGTGTAATTCCCATAATGCACTGGGAATGATGTCACGTCAACAATCCATAATAAATTCAAACAAGAATTTAGGGTGAAATGTGCTAAACTGTCATAAAATGTATAAATCTACAAATGTATAAAAGTAATAAATATATATATATATATATATGTATATATATACAAACACCCATCTATCTATCTATCTATCTATCTATCTATCTATCTACCTAAAATTAAATCTATAAAATGTATAAAATTAATTAAAAAAATAAAGAATAAAAAATAAAGTACTTTGTAACCTATCTATCCATCTATCCATCCATCCATCCATTCAACGATCCATCATCCATTCATCTAACATCCATCCAACCATCCATTCAATGATCCATCCATCCATCTGTCCATCCAGCCATCCGTCCAATTATCTATTTATCCATCAACATCTATCCCTCCATCCATTCAACGATCCATCCATCCATCCAACATCCAACCATTCATCCCTCCATCCATTCCATGATCCATCCATCCATCCATCCAACCATTCATTCATTCATCCATCCATTCAACGATCCATCAATCCATCCATCTATTCATTCATCCATCCATCCATCCATCCAACATCCAACCAACCAACCATCGATTCATCCATGCATCCGTCCATCCATCCATCTATCTGTCCATCCATCCATCCATCCATCCCTTCATCCATTCAACAATCCATCCATCCATCCAACATCCAACCATTCATCCCTTAATCTATTCCATAATCCATCCAACCATCCATCCAACGATTCATCCATCCATCCATTCAACAATCCATCCAACGATTCATCCATCCATTCAACGATCCATCAATCCATCCATCTATTCATTCATCCATCCAACATCCAACCAACCAACCATCGATTCATCCATGCATCCGTCCATCCATCCATCTATCTGTCCATCCATCCATCCATCCATCCCTCCATCCATTCAACAATCCATCCATCCATCCAACATCCAACCATTCATCCCTCAATCTATTCCATAATCCATCCAACCATCCATCCAACGATTCATCCATCCATCCATTCAACAATCCATCCATCCATCCAACGATCCATCCATCCATTCAACGATCCATCAATCTATCCATCTATTCATTCATCCATGCATCCAACCAACCATCCAGCCGATTCATCTATCTATCTATCTATCTATCTATCTATCTATCTATCTATCTATCTATCTATCTATCTATCTATCTATCTATCTATCTATCTATCTATCTATCTATCTATCTATCTATCTATCTATCTATCTAACCATCCATCAATCCATTCATCTATGCATCCAACCATCCATCTTTTTTTTTTTTTACTTTTACTTTTTAACCTAACAAAATATCTTTCCATCACAATCCAGACAAATGCTAATGGATAAAGTCCTGCTCCACAATTTCACTATGGAGATGTTTCCAAAAATTCTTCTGTTCTGCACTACAAAAGCTCTTGGTGTAGTTTTGACTTGCTAACTATGGCCGCTGTTTCTGTTGTCCGGTATCAATGACCTCTGATCCATCGCTAAACAAATACAACGGCTGATTCCTGCCCACAGGAAGCTCTCAAACATATAGGCTGACTTTAGGGGACAGGACTTTCAGAAACAGGAAGCTGTCTGTCTGTGGCTCTGAGTAACACCGTTCAATCTTGGCTTAATTTGTAGTACCACAGAAATCCTCCTTCCGTTCTTTTCAGAGGCCACAGAGGAAAAGAAGCCCAGAAGACATGAAGGAACTCCTTTCACTGGAACTTTACAGTTCCCCTGGAGCGATTCTGTAAACAAATGCTGTCATTTCCCATAAGCGCAAAAAAAGAGGAGGCTGGTGAAACGCTGCTTTTCAGCGGCTGCTGCAATGAGCAACTCTGGAAGTTGTTGTCAGCGAAATTTGGGTTTGTGGCAGTGAAACTTAGAAAGATATTCAGACTAAAGGTTTACATGCATAAAACACATGCAAACTTGACAGCACATGCAAACACAGCCTTTCAAACAAAACATTGTGAGTTCTCTGTGGTTTTAACATACTTAAGTACCAAATTCTCTCTTTAATTTATTTGTAAATTTGTGATTTTTTTTCATTTGGTTTTCATTAGGGCAATACAATAATATATTACCATTTATTAAATAAAATTACTGTAATTCATATTATCAGCATTTTAATCATATGGTGATACTTGAAGTCGTGGATATTTAATGACAACCACAAGTTGTTCAATATTTTGTACTCACACAAGCAAAAGAATGTGTTTGTGTCCAACTTATTTGCATGTTCTGCTAATTGCACAATTATTCGTCATACTACTGGCACTACAGCCATGACGTGCACACAATTCATTCGATTTCACTAGCAAATTAGGACACTTTAAATCAGGGCCTGAGCAGGGAATAATCCGTGAGCACACCTGCATATTCTGCTTCATTCTTTTATTGATCTGATATTGTGTCTAAAGAAAATGAATAGTTCTTGGTCACCAGGGTTATACTAATTAACTAAAACCACAAAAACATTTTCATTATTTGAAATAAACATGAACTAAAAGAAAATTAAATATAAAAAACTGGAATTCCACACAATACATACAGCTTAATTATCTAAATGGGGAATTTAAGCGACAACGTATGTTTCGAATGATCAACGCCCTGCAAACCTTCTAAGATCCCTACGGCTACCCTATGGCTTTTAGTGGGGTGACTTTTGTTTTTGTAACCTGGCTCTTAAAAATTATATAAAAATTTGGATTTAGATTTATCGGCCAATATATCGGTTATCGGCTTTCAAATATAAAGAATTATCGTATCAGCGTATCCCTAGTTCATACAGCTTTCTATTCTAGTATATATTAGTCATCTGTAAATATTTTTTATTTACAGAATGGATGGGTTTTCATTGATTTTCTCAAGCCCCTAAAAAATAAAATAAAACAAAAAACAAAACAAAACTTTTGCATGCACACAAGAAACTTTTTCATGCCCTTGAGAAACTGTTTACATGCACACTGGAATGTTTTATGTGCATACGCATAACAATTTCTAGTATACAGTATAACCTATTTCCATTGTACGTCGCTGCTATCTTACTATGAAGAAAACGAGAGCATGGATGCACATGAATTAACATGAGAATTATTTGCTCAAAATTCCTTAGGTAGTACCTCAAGGCCTAATGTCCAATTTAACGCATCCTCTGGAGAAACCATGACATGAAATGGGTTGATGGCACAGTACAGCTGTGTGCATTGTCCTATTCGCCAAGTTCAAGGGTCTATAAAAAAAGACTGGTTCAAAATTTGGCTTTCGTTAGGGCAGTACGTCATATTTCAAGGCCTTAGGTCTGCTTTAATACATACTCTGTAGCGGCAAAGAAACCACACCGTGAAATGGGCTGATGGTGCAACAGGTACCTCAGTGTGCATTGTCCTATATGCTAAGTTTAATGGATTCTCGTGCGCACACGAAAGCCTGAATATTTTTTAGTTTTGCAAGCAAGTTTTGTAATACGTTGCTGAGAATATTGTGAGAAGAAACCCAAAACGCTTATAAGCTGCATTTTTGCATAATGAAAAAGTGCACCTTGACAATCACTAAAGAATCACTAAACAGCTGCCATGAAAACACACTTCTTATGTTCATGAAATTCGCAATTTTCTATTATAGAAAACTAAATAGGGGCAATAGTCAGGAAATGCAAATGTTTTTCCATACTCTGCTTGCTTTCTCCCATATTTTTCCAGACCTGGAAATTACTCAAAATTAAATTCCATATTTTTCCAAACTGCGAAGGAACCCTGTGTTCAAAAGTTTGGGGTCAGTAAGAATTTTAATGTTTTTGAAAGAAGTCTCTTATGCTCACCACGGCTGAATTTATTTGAATAAGAATCATAAATGTTTCTTGAGCAGCAAATCCTCATATTAGAATGATTTCTGAAGGATCATGTGACACTGAAGACTGGAGTAATGATGCTGAAAATACAGCTTTGATCACAGGAATAAATTACACTTTACTATATATATAATAAATGCAGCCGTGGTGTGCATAAGAGACGTTTTGACTGGTAGTGTACATCTCAGTCATTAAAGTGATAGTATTCAATCAGACAGCTGCCGGTTTGAACACAGCTACAGGAATCAAGCCGTGACTGGACAAGCAAACACAACCCAAGCAGCATGATCCAGCTCAACCAAACGCTTACAATATCCTACATAAAGTATGCAGGAAACGCCTGGAGATGGGCCGCCCCGGCCAAAACCAGCAGCTGCGAGGTGGTGGGTCCATCAACAGCGATCTGACCCAACCCCAATCAACCCGAGCCGACCCAAGCCAGCGCTCAGGTGAGTCGCAGGCTAAATCGACAGCAGGTAAGCTGCCCATCGGCGTTAATAATGCATCAGCATCCTATCATATTCCCCAGCGCTCTCATTGTGAAAGACAGAGGCTGTATTGAAGCGCTTTCATATCTGACTCCACAGAAAGGGCTCAGAACTTGGCTGGACTCGCTGACTCCGGGTCTGCTGGCTCGGCTACACTGCGGCTCTATTCATGGCCAGTCAAAGTCTGTCTGTTCCTTTCAGACGCCATACAGCACACGGACCCGGTCTGTCACACGTGGGAGGACATGAAGCGACTCGCATGATGAGGGACTCGAGGTCACGAGGTCAACAACTTCCAGAATGGCTGATGGCAGAACACAAGGGACGATTCGTTCATTCTTTATTGTTTTCAAAACTCTATGGGTCAATGTGTCAAGAACTTCCCTTCTGTCATATTTGTCCCTAAAACCAAAAGAAAGAATTAAGAAATGATATTTTTCATGATGAAAATGAAACTATTTTTAATATTGTGACAATTGATGTCAATTGAGCACATTTTGCCCAAATTCTCATTAGTGAAAAGTCAAAATAATCCAAGTCTCATTATTGCAATGCAATTCATTTTTTTTTTTAAATTATTAATGTATTTATATTAGGGCAATATATTTTCTAGTGCTGTCAAATCGATTAATCGCATCCAAAATAAAAGTTTGTGTATACATAATATATGTGTATGTACTGTGTATAATTATTATACATATATAAATACACTCTCATTCATGTATATATTTAAGAAATATTTGCATGTATATACTGTATATATTTATATAATTTATATTATATATAAAATATACAATATAATATATTTTAAAAAATTCTTAAATACATACATACATGTGTGTGTCTTTAAATATACATAATAATTATACACAGTACACACACATATATTATGGAAACACAAACTTTTATTTTGGAAGCGATTAATCGTTTGACAGCACTAATATTTTCATATACATCATGGCAGTATTTGCTATAATGCATTAATTTTATGTTTATTACAGTAATTTTATTTCATATTATATTGCCCTAATGAAAATCTAATAAAAAAAAATTATAAAATAAATTCAAAAGATAATACATTAAGAATCTCACTTAAACTCTGTGCTTAATTGTAATGAAAGCAATAATAAAAACAGAAAAAAAAAACCAATATAATATAATTCGATAAATAAATAAATAACATTATTATAAAAAATTTAATAAAATGTAACTTTTGTAAGCTATCTTTGAAATCACAACCCAGTAACATTATTTCTGTCTTATTTCTGCTTGTTTCTCTTTCAGTTACAGCACATTATAGAATTTAAATGTGTTGACGACTTACTTACAAATACAACATCCTTATCACTCGACTCAAATAAATCAAAACAATAAGGAAATAAACTGGTGCTGGGATTCATGTCAGAGTACATATGAGTCCCACTGAGGGCAGATGAAAACCCAGGGCTATTTAAACTCTCAGATGTTCTCTGAACTGAAGTCTTGCGTCAAACTGTTCTCTTCTCAGTTCTCAAACAGACAGACACACACACACACACACACACACACACACACACACACACACACACACACACACACACACACACACACACACACACACACACACACACACACACACACACACACACACACAGAGAGAGAGAGAGAGATACACCCCCCTAAGGGGCCCCAGTGTTTCCTGGGAAGAGAAGGGCCAGACAGTGCCTGGGCAGAACTGGCTCATGGTTGGCTGCGCTCCAAGGTCGCCAGTCGGCTTGGCCCTTGTTTGCAGCAGTCGGAGCCTCAGAGCAGAGACGGTTCACTAACACACACACATGGATCGGTCAGCTCACACACAGGGGAAATGGACGCAGATGATTTTACATAAGAATGGGGCAAAATCAAACATACATACAGCATATTAAATGCACACAAACATTCTACTGAGAATTTACTGAGAAAGCTAGACATTGAGACATTGATCACTTGTGTCACTGATAAGAATATATTAATAGACTGATAAGAATATATTGTGACAAGTGAGTGAACATTACATATCCATAATGGGGTCAAAATAAAGGCCTTAGTGACATGAGCCGGAAAAAAAAAAAAGCCATTTTAGAGGTAATTTATTAGATTTGGATGAAATTATGGGATGGGATTAGGATTTTTTTTTTTAAATGGGGGTCAGTAAGACTTAAAAAAAACAAAAAAAAAAAAACAATTAATACTTTTATTCAGCAAGGATGTTATAAATTGATCAAAAGTGACAGTAAAGACTTTTATAATGTTACAAAAGATTATCAAATAAATGCTATTCTTTCTATTTCTTTCTGTAACTTTCTATTCATCAAAGAATCCTGAAAAAATGTATCACATTGTCTACAAAAAAATGAAGCAGCACAACTGTTTTCAACATTGATAATAATCAGAAATGTTTCTCAGCATATTAGAATGATTTCTGAAGGATCATGTGACACTGAAGACTGGAGTAATGATGCTGAAAATACAGCTTTGATCACAGAAATAAATTACATTTGAACATTCATTCACATAGAAAACAGTTCTTTTAAATTATAATATATCACAATATTACTGGTATTATTGAGATGTATTATAATTTAAACTTTTGATCAAATAAATGCAGAATTGGGGAGCAGAAGAGACTTAAAAGAAAAATGAATAAACAACTATAAATAAATTGGGTTAGAAGCACACACTGAGGACGTCAAAGTCAGTTCAGCTTTTAAACAGAAAAATCTGCAAAAACCTAATTGAGAAAGCAGTCTTTTTCATGACAAGTTAAGTGTCATATCTAAGTATTTCAAAATGCATCCAAAAGCCTTTATGAAAGCATGTGTGTGTGTGTGTTATGCTGATGACGCCCTCCCTCACAGGAGCCACGGTGTCTCTGTCTTATCACCACGCAACACACACACCAGCGCACTGGCCAAACAACAAATTCCTCCGCCTCTGTCACTCCGTCCACGTCACAAACGGCTGTCGCTGCTCTTATTCAACACTAAAGAGAGAGAGAGGCAGAAAGAAAAAGGAAAGACAGAAAACGGTAGAGCTCTCGGCAGACAGGCAGTCTGGCCCTTCACGCTTCCTTTGTGTGTGTGTTTGTGGTGGAATAAGGGCCGTCTGTACCAGGGCCGAGGGTACGGAACATCCCTCAAGCACACAGTTGCTCTCTTGGGACTCTGATTCTGATAAGTGTTGCCCACTGCATGCTTGAATGTGTGTGTGTACGAGTCTGGATGTCTAGACGAGAATTTTTCATTCCCAGTCCTGGGGACGCCCAGGACACAAACACAATCCCCCCCTCCACACACACAGATACATGGAGAACGTATGAACAGAAATGCACAAGCACGCCAATAAACCACTAGGGGAAACCTAGTAGAAATTAGAGATGCAAGACAATGCCATTTTAAAATCACTATTCAGTAGGGGCTTAACGATACACTAATGCCACGGTTCGGTTCGGTTCTGTTTGCTGTGGGGGCAGGGTTCTGTGTTCAATGTTTTTTTTTATTTTTTTTTTAAAAACAAGCTAATTTATTTCACAAAAATTGATGACACACACACAAGTAATGTCCCACTTTAGCCTACTTAAACACATAAATTGTACAAATATGACTAATACTGATGAATAAATGCCTATATGGTAAAGCTATTAAATAGCAGTTTTTGTTAATACAATAAAGTAGCCACCACACTAATTTAAAAATATACAAAACAAAGTGAAAATAAAGTGGCATTTTGGGGTTATGGAAACAACAGTTACCATGGTGAATACACAATACCAACATGAACTGTTAATGAATCATATAAACTGCTCCTGATGAACAGAATGAACATCATACCTGCATGCAAATCCTTCCCAGCTAACACACGTCGAACCAGTTACGTGATTTATTGGTACTTTACTTTTATTTCATGACTTTCGAATTGACAACGTAACGTTGCTCATAGTTTCTCTTGTGCTTTATGAAGTGATATACAGCACGTGCCGCCGCATATAATTGAACAGTGTGCGCTACGAGCACAGTATAACGGCTGACAGGACATGAAAGTTCGGTTTTCTGAGGTGAGAGAGACTTTTTATTTTGTAACAAGCTACGAAAATGACACGGACATATAGCCTTACAACATATCATCTGACCGCAGATACTGAATCGGGACAACACGTTTTTCTCAGGCACTCTGCGACCCACTCAGAACGGTCTCGCGACCAAACCAGTTGAGAAACACTGCTGTAAAGAACACCCTCTCACTGGGGACCGATGTTACTGGGACTCCAAGGTAGCATTTAGCCAACCTGGCTAAATGGGGAAACTGGCTTTCTTTGTCCTTCCACCATGCAACTTGAGCGATCACCCACGTGACATGCACTTGGAAGACAAAAGTTAGTGTATATTTAGTAAATATTATTATTATAATAATATTTAGTAAAAATACAGCTCTTATTAGTTGTTAAAAGTGTACTAATTACTATTTAATCAAAATGTCAAGGAAGGAAAAAATAGTTTTGTGACATAAGGTGAAGTGAGAGCTGGGCCGGGGGGCGTTCGGTTTGACATGAGAGTATCGCGGTTCGTACCGTGGGTGGTGTATCACAGTTCTTCTGTGATATGGATTTTTTTTCCGGTTCGGTTTGAATATCGTTACACCGCTACTATTCAGTGTGTTTCAAGGCTGCAGACTGCAATCAAATGCAAGCGAAACCATGCTAGTCGTTTGAGAATTCTGTTATAAACCACAGATATCAGCTCAAACCGCGCTGACGTGGAAACCAAGAGAAACATTGTGCCGTGAACAAAGTTTTAGAAGGCTTTTTAATCCACAAATCACCAACATTCACCATGAATTTAATGTAGCAACGCTAACTGTAACCATGGTATTGTGGCAGAAATAGTAAAAAAAAATATATATTTTTTAGCATTATTCATCTCAGGGTTCATACAACCTTTTGAGAGTGAAATTCAAGCACTTTTCAATGGATTTCAAGTGTTTCATACTTTTTCCAGCACTTCAAACCTCTAAACATTATCCAATTTTAATGTTATTTTTAATGTGATGATTTGTAAAACTAAAAGTTTAAAGATGTAGGAAAACTAAAACTTTGTGGCAAACAAGCACTTTTATTTAAAAAAAGACATGAAATTACCACTATATAACCAGTAGATCGCGGCATAGGAGCACTTATTGACTTATTAGCCATTCCCACTCCCTGGCTGTGTCCGAAATTGCCCCCTATAGCCTTAAATAGGACACTATTTAAGGGGACAGCCATTTGTAGAGGTGTCCGAAACCATGGCACTCATGCATTCCCACAATGCACAGCAATAACGAGTGTACAACCGATGTACACTCAACCATAGATATCATAGCATCTATGTATATATATCTATATGCTCAATGGCTAGAGAATACCCATATTGCACTGTGAGAGTCACGCATGGAATGAATTCCTGCATCTGAGCAGAAAATGGCGCCCGCAGCTGAATCATCCATCTATCCACTTTCCAAACCGCTGGTTTAATTAAGGTTTATACATGTTAGTTGTTACTGTGACAGAGTCCATGACAGAGTTACTGGATTACTGGAGCTGCCAGTTTGCCAAGTTTCAAATGATTATTAAACAGCAAGATCAAACTATGTAAAAGCGGCAGCCCTTCCGATGCACTCAGTGTCCGAATTCACTCACTCGCTTTCATTCACTCCCTCTCAAGTAAACTATATTAGTGGAGTAATGTAGGGAATAGTGAATGTATAGGGGGCGATTTCGAACACCGCCCCTAATTTATGGAAAAATGTAAGAAGTCTCTTCTGACAAAGACAAAGTCTCATGAAAAACAAAAACTTTTATTCAAACTGTGGCTGAATTACACAGAAAACAAATAAAGAGCACTCATTTTATAATCACTGAAGCTGTCGGTCAGTTCAGTGTGATACTATAGAACAATGGTACATATAATAAGAGTGAAATATTTACATTTCCCCAATAAAAATTAGGTTTTCGCACATTACTGTTGTGATTAAAAGTAAATTTTATCTGCATATCAGTGCTTCACTGTTAAATTTCCAATAAACAAACATGTAATATTATTAGTAACTGCACTTATTCATGCATAACTATAGTAATTGTATGATTAAATTAACTTTATGATAAATGTTCCCCCATCTGTAGCACCAGTGCAACTGCTCTCAAATGTTAGTCTGGAGCCCTGTGTTGCATAAATAAACTTGCTCAATATGTATGTATATATGTACATATACACATACAAATACACACATATGTATGTACATAAAACACACACACACACACGTATATATGTAGGCTACAAATATGTGTGCAAATAAATATACATTTGCACATACATATTTATAAATATAGGGCTATATGTATAAAGTCCTGAATAATTAGGCTGGTCTTGGATTCACACGACCACAATCAGGCATGTTTTTGGGGGATATTTACACACATTCCTGTGTTTAATAACAGATTAAAACAGGAAAAGACTACACGGGTCTGGAAACATGTTTTTAAAAGTTGGATTATTTGTTGCGTTGTCTTAAAAACATAAGACTCAAGGCTGAATGCTCAAAAAAAGGCCAAAGCCACCCATCTGAATGTGTTTGAATAGGGGGTGAATAGAAAAAGACGTAATGTTTCTCAACAGGTTTTATTGTGAAAACTGCTGCTAAATATCAAAAAAAAAAAAAAAGAAAGGAATCTAGATAATCTAGACAACCTCACTAAATCGTTAATAGACAACAAGTCTGGTCTGTCTGGTTTACAATGCACGGTGTATACGGTCACATAACGGCCAGCCTTGTTGCCAACTTCTCAAACAAAACTCTTAAATACTGTTCAGAGATTCCGTTACAAGAACGTCTTCCTCATAATGGTGTTCACACTGAGAACGATTTCCAATGATCAGACAATATACATCAGCCCATCCATGAAGGTCTGAGGGTGTTTCTCAGAAGCAGCAGGACTCCGAGCGGTTTCTATCGCCCCTTGTTCTCATTCGCCTGGCCATTAACATGATGGATGTTGTCTGTGATATCTGAAACACTGAACATGTGATAGAACACGCAATTAAATGGCGGACGAACGGCACATACCAGCCACTTTTTCACTGATTTAGGGGGATCAGAGGGGATTGTGGGTAAGGATAGGAAGGTAACGAGACACGTGGTGGAGATTTATTCTAGTCTTTTAGCCCGTATATCAGAGACAGATATGTGTGATTTCCTGTTCTTCTGGAGATGTCATTACCCGCGTGTGTTATAAAGCGTAATGAATGGCCCCGGAGGAGTCGTTTGTGATAATGAAGATGAGGCCTGACCCGCTCTCAAACATGATTGCTCGCGTGTTCAGACACCCGCTGCTCGCTCTCAGATAAAGCACAGCTTCATTTACCTACATGCACGGTACAAAATTATCAGTCGCCAAAGAGAAAACAAAAGCTAGAGTTATAAATATACATAAAAATACACAAATACACATTACATACCGTTCAAAAGTTTGGAAACTACTATTATTAATGTTTTTAAAAGGAGTCTCTTCTGCTCATCAAGCCTTCATTTATTTGATCAAAAATACAGAAAAAAAACATGAATATTGTGAAATATTATTACAATTTAAAATAATGGTTTTCTATTTTAATATACTTCAAAATATAATTTATTTCTGTGATCAAAGCTGAATTTTCAGCATCATTACTCCATTAGTCTTCAATGTCACATGATCCTTCAGAAATCATTCTAATATGAGGATTTGATACTTAGTTATTATCAATGTTGGAACAGTTGTGCTGCTTCATATTTTTTAATAACCTGTGATACTTTTTTCAGGATTCTTTGATGAATAAAAAGTTAAAAAAGAACTGCATTTATTTAAAATAGAAATCTTTTGTAACAATATACACACTGGCTTATGAAAATTTAGCTTTGCATCACAGAAATAAATTATAATTTAAAGTATATTAAAATAGAAAACCATTATTTTAAATTGTAATAATATTTCACAAGATTATTGTTTTTTCCTGTATTTTTCATCAAATAAATGCAGCCTTGATGAGCAGAAGAGACTTCTTTCAAAAACATTATATATATATATATACATATATATATAAATAATATTGCAATGAAATTCTAATAATTAAGTATATTTATAATTAAGTATATGAAATATTATTACAATTTAAAATAATGGTTTTTAAGATATAAAAAAAATAATATGATGTTAAAAAAATATGTTAAAAACAGTGTATATAATATATATATTTGAAAGAAGATATATATATATATATATATATATATATATATGTATATGTATATGTATGTGTGTGTGTGTGTGTATATATATATATATATATATATATATATATATATACACATATATCTTCTTTTAAATATATATATTATATTAACATATTTTTTTAACAGGACTGAAAATGCAAATATTGTTCGTAATTCTACTCCTACTGTTTCAAGTGTTTTTGTTTTCTCAATAAAATACTGCAAAACAAATGGCTGTTTAGAAATATTATTTACATGGATGACTGTTTATTTATGAAATGTATAACTTTTACCATGGTAACACCTGATGTATGTGTGTGCACAGATGGCAGTTGTGTGATACAGTCAGCTGGTGAATTATTAATTCTTAATCCAGTGCGTCTTAAAAGAATTAGTTTTCCTGTCTCTAGGAGGAAGTGAAATGTCACGTTTCTAAATTTAGATAGAGTCAGATATTTTGTTTTGAAAATGGAACAAATATCAGAGTGAAGAGGTCGGATGGGTGGAGAGGGAGGTGGAAAGGGACCGGCGGGGCTGATGACGCCAGAGAGAGAGTTCATGTGTGTTTTTGTGAAAGTGTGACTATATCAAGCATCGTGACAATGTGAATCATCACAAATGTCTGTGTGCTTACCTTCAGACGGTCTTTAGGGAGGGCCACAGCACCTTTCTTGATGACCTCTTGAACCCTCTCCACTGATAGGTCACTTCCTGCCTGCTCCAGTCGATGGCTGAAGAATCCAATCACCTGCCACACACACACAGTCAATAGCTATTAGGTTTCCATCCCAAGTTGCAAATTTAACTTGCACACAGAATTGGAATACCATATAAAACATTTGCAAATAAAGCACTGTTTCCATCCCATGCGTTCAAGAGAACAAAAATTGTCACTTTCTGGGAAACTGGCGCAAAATATCTGTAATAAAACTGAAAGTCGCTGCAATCTGGGAAGCCACTGTGGCTCTTTTTACGTACATCATAAATGACTTGCACCTCAGAGCGGCAGATGAAACACAATAAACGCTATCATGTCATCTTGAGTTCGGATTCTGGTGTTTGGGAACGCAATCATATGAGAAAAGGGAATTGAACCAAATCATTTTGATGGCAGACTTTGACATTTCAGAACGACCGAACCAACATTTCAGATGCTGTGCGATTGGTCCGCTGGTTAGTCTCATTGAGGGATTTATTCGGTAAATGTGTATCCATCGTAGTTTACGCGCATAGCTTCTTATCGGATAAAAAAAATTATCCGCCTCAATTGAGCGCATACGTTTTTTTATGCACATTTTTAGAATTTATGCACATCTTGGAATTTCCATCCAGCGTTTTTGTTGCAATTTCCCAAAATTTGCATAAAAATAGGTTGATGTAACAAGGTAATGCCACAATATTAGTGCAATGCTGTAAAATATGATGTGAGATACAGTATCCCAGAATGAAATGTAATGATGAATGAATAAAAAACACTATCAACTGACGTGTTTTAACATCTTCATTGCTAATTGGAGTGTCAAAAGGACTCTCAATGGGACCTTCCTGGTTAAATAAATAAAATTAAAAAGCTAAAACCGTGTCTACACCAGACAAAAGCAAATAGAGCCCATTATAATCAGTGATGCTGTCTACACTGGATGCGGCGCGATGCGACACGACAAATTCCCGACAGTAAACTGATGACCCGTTCTACTTATAACGTACTTCATGCGCTCGTGCTACTTCTGATATAAAGGACAAATGGATTTGCAATGGTTGCTTTTGTCATGTCCAGTGTGGACGGCTTCTAGCCGTTACAGTGCGACACGACAACGGTCATTTGTACACAAAACTAAACTTGTACACAGAACTAATTTAAGACATTTGTACAAAAAAAATAAAAATAATTTTAAAATGCAAAATTACTGTACATATTTCTGGGATGACAACTGGATGCCAGTGACACCAGTGCAATATACTACTTTTTGAAAGATTCGCTTTCGATTTCTGAATTTTGGAAATTTCACATCATATTTTTATCACGCAGTACACAGTATATAGTGTGCACTATGCAGTGTACTAGTATTCCATTAATTTAGCTTTGGATGAAAGCAATTTTATTCTGTGTGGTGTGTGTGTTTAAGGCTTGAGGGAGTCAGGCAACATTAATGCACCAGTGTGAGTGTGTTTTAAAGAAGGGAATTTACTTCCTGACGTCTGTAGATTACCCAGAAGCCCCCTGGGCTTCTAATGCACAATATAAATGCAGTGGGTGTAGTGTAAATCTCTCTTGACCTATATGAAGGATTTTGTTTTGAATTTGAACCATGTGCTCGAGTATCATCTTTAGAGAGTGATACGGACAGCTACATGAAGAAAATATCTAAACAAAAGCAAAAAGCTCTGTTCCGAAGTCTAGTGAGCTGCCTACCTAGGAAACATATTTAGGCATCATAGGTACAGTTTTTTTTTAGCGTTTTTTTGTTGTTGTTAAACGTGTTAAAAGAGTGTTATCTAGTTTTGACCAAGCTAATGCATGTACTGCAAGTATCCAGATGACACAATCCCAGAATGCAATGCGACAATTATATTTTATGGAAAGTACGGATACAAAATAGTTCTTATTAAAGTTCTTATAAATCTTATTAAAATGTAACTTTATCAGGCAATAATTGTGTGTACCATATGTTCACTAAACTTTTAATTTTACTATAAAATGTATATAATCTAATTAATATAATATAATAAACATAATATAATATGCATATTTAATATTTAAAAAAAATCTAAATATCTTTGCAACATGTCAATGTCAAACTCTACTGGAATCAACAGCAACCGTGTGAACTGCAGCTCATGAAGTGTGTTTTTAAATCAGTCACTTATGTTCAGTTTCAGTTAAGATGCTCCCTTAGAAGGTAGCTGTCTATGTGTACACTAGATTGCTCACTATGGTTTGGAACAGAGCTGGAACACACAGTCAGTGTCTCACCGTGTCAAGGTTCTGCATGATATCCTGGAAAGAGGGATGCGATCGGAACTGTTCGAAGAGTTCCCGCTTATAGAGCAGCGCGTACAGCAGGTTTGGGTTGTAATGGAGGGAATTACTCAAACATGAGTTTATAATCTCCAACATCATTCTGATCACCTCCTCGATGACGTTCAGATCCTGAGCCTGAGGGGAAAAAGAGAAAATGCAGTAAGTAATGACACAAAAAATATATATATTTTTTTACCTATTTCAAATAAATGCTGTTCTTTTAAACGTTCTATTCGTCAAAGAATCCTGAACAAAATGTATCAGTTTGCACAAAAATATGAAGCAGTTTTCAACATTAATCAGAAATGCTTCTTGAGCTCTAAATCATCATATTAGAATGATTTCTGAAGGATCATGTGACACTGAAGACTGGAGTAATGATGCTGAAAATTCAGCTTTGATCACAGAAATAAATTACACTTTACAATATATTCAAACAGAAAACAGTTATTTTAAATTGTAATAATATTTCACAATATTACTGTTTTTACTGCATTGTTCAAATAAATGCAAGAAACTTCTTTCAAAAGCATTAATAAATCTTAATCATAAACTTTTGAACGGTCTGATCAATAACAGCGATGCAATCAACACTAATTGTCTGCTAATCTGTGCATCCCTGGTTCAAACACACCTCTGATGGACAAACATGCTGTCTAGGAAGGCGGCCAACAGTGCAGAGAGCAGCACACTGTGTGTGTGTGGGTTAAATGGGTTAACATCTCCCTGTGCTCTGCTGCAGTCTGGGCCGTCACACTTTTTCTGGGTCACACACACACACCCACACACAAAACAGGGGCAACACAAATGCATCTTCTCTCTCTTTCTGCCTCTTCATCTCTCTGCAGCCACATCATATATATTTCATGCATCAAAATTAAGCATGTTTGATGCCAAGGCTGGATGGATGTATAGAGTGTGTGTGTGTGTGTGTGAGACACATTTACATCAGCAGTTTGATCAGTGGAAACCTAGAAATCCCCACAGACATACAGATACAGGCCCTCTGGCCTTAACCTGGGGGTTAAAATTGATGAACAGGCTTAATTGTGACTATAATAAAGCATTATTTCTTGTATAAATAATTATACGAGTTATAATACTAAAGCGAGTGTATCATTCATTATAAAATGCACAACATAACATGCCATTATATGTTTAAACATTTGAGCATGAACTGGTATTATGTTTTATAACTGTAGTGGCTGTTGTTTATGAGAATATCTTCACATAAAGTGATGCCAAAAGATTCTTCTCTTCAGTAACACAATGCATCTGACATTCAAACTCAAAGTAAAAAAAAAATGTCATGTCTCTGAAGAGCCTTTAGTCTCTGACCTTTGACCTTCTCATTTCCTTTTCTCCCACTGTCCTTCCCTATACAGAGTCTCAGCCTGCAGCCATCTCGGCCTTCTCTTTATATTATTCATCTATTGCTTTTTCTCAAGACTGATGTCAGTTTCTGAGCCACAAATCTCTCTGGACAAAAGCAAGTCAATGGAACAGAATGTGCAATCCGGTTTCCATAGGAACACACACACACACACACACACACACACACACACACACACACACACACACACACACACACACACACACACACACACACACACACACACACAGAAATACCACATCAAACGCTCTTTGTGTGGAAGCTAACAGAAGTGATTTTAGGAGATGACAGTTCGGGAAAGCTCAGTGTGTGTAGTGAAACACAAAAGCCGGGAATGTACAAAAACACACAATTTTATGGAATTAGCTTCAATGACTGTTACGACAAACAACCGCAGCCTCGTTTAAAACACCGCAAACATAAATTCAACTCCTGGAGGAGAAAGAGAGAGAGAGAAAAAAGAAAGAAAGACAAGAAAAGAATATTTCCCTACTATATAGTATGCGAAAAACAAGTACGCCAACCAGGGTTTCTGCAGGTTTCGTCAAGTCAAATTTAAGACTTTTTAAGACCTTTTTAAGACCATAATGAATAAAATTTAAGACCTATATCACGCAATAAAAAAAAACGTACAAAGGAAATGCAGAATCACAACATTTTTTTAGATCAAAATGACTGATTTTGTGGTGGTAAATTTTCCCTCTTAGAGTGGGAAATATGGCCAAAATCTTACAAGTAAACCACAGCAATAAGAAATTACTTAATATAAGTTCTCAAGTAATTAAGTAATCAAGTAAACAGTCCGTAATATAATAAGAACTTATAGACAAATGACAATACTGCCCTACAAAGGCAAAAGGCAGCAACTTCATTTTTGGTCGAAAATGAGTTATTGATATTTTTGACACATTCAAGACCTCAATTCCGTTGTTTTATCGAGAAAATAATGGGTTGTCTTAACAGTAACTTCCAAAAGCCCAGGAGAAACCAAGGCAGAACACCGTAACACCAGTTACTGTTCTTTGCGTTTGTTTTAGAACGCTTAAATTGAGTTTGGATACTCTGCTATTGTTTAGCCGTTGTTTAGAAGTTACTGTGTCGGCCTGGAGTTAACGGTATTCTGCCTTTGCTTTACTGTCCATTAAAGGTTGCTGTGTTTAAATTACGGTGTAGCCTGTGTCATACATCTGTCACTGAAGCACTTCTGACACACACGATACCTGAATAAAAGTGTTAGTTGAGTGGTTGTTTTTACTAATAGCGTTTAAGGATGGTTGAGGTGGCTTTGAAACGCAGACATCAAGGTCAAGGTAAAAAATTGTGTAACACAAAAGATGCATTTTAGACTAACAAATTAGATAGATCGCAATCTACTTCGTCTAGCTAGCTAGCAGCCTATAGCATAAATAGTCTAGTCAGCTATCCAATGAATAGGCTACCAAACTGCTCCATATAAAAAAGCAATTGTAAATCATCCAAAATAAATGCCATGGTCACTAGATTTTATACAGGTGTTACTATAATGATTTTGTAAATGGTGATCAGCAACCAAATATTGATAATGTGGAAGTTACTGTCATTTGCCTTGGTGTGACTTTTTGCAGACAATACAAAGGCAGAGTACAGTAACTTCAAAATAGGGGTCAAAAGTCAAGTTTGAGCTCAAGATTTTTTTATGTAGATAATTTTCATTACTAAAACATCTAATTGCCAGATTTCCAGTGTCCTACCTATAATAATTTGGCTGGACAACTAAAAATCTTTAAAGTAATTTTTCTCAGTTCCACACTCTAGCGAGTTATGGTCTTTTGCCTTTGTAGGGCAGAATAGGACAAATAAATGCAGTGCTGTAAGTTTAAGCACTGTTTTTCCCCGCTGTTGTTGTTGTTTGGTTAACATTAACGACACAGACAGGAGCGGGTATATGCTATATTAGGTTGCTTTCACTTTTAGACCTACAGTAATGCGCAGATCCAACACTGACACACGTCTCCCAATCTTGTTCACTCAAGACATAACCACCAATATGGACATAGGCATAATTATGTGTGTATTTAATCGTTCAAGGGCAATAAGCCTAAATAGAACACATTCAGTATCTGACATCAGTCCGTGTGTCAGTACCGAACTGAGCTCGTGGTTTACATCGCTTTTATTAACTCTTTTTTTAGTGCTATCATACTTTTTATTTGGTCATTCATCCACCTTGCGTAATCGCTTTGCCCGGTCCTTGGCGCTTATGCGAGACGGCAGGTGAAAAATTTAATGATTCGCCTTCGCTCCCACAATCGGGGAACTGGAAGAACTGGAGAACTATTAGCTGAAGAATAAAATCCGTTTTATGTGTCTGTGGTACAATCAAAAAGAGATTGGCTGTAATATACGATGCCTGTTGGTCTCATTTTTAGTCGTAATACAGCGAATTATATTTGGACTAGCGAAAGAAAGAACTACAACACCCCAGAATAAAACACAAACACACGCACACACATTCTAAAGCGCTGTGGGAGCATTTCAATGAGTATTAGAGGTAGCGTTACATGGACATAGGAAAATTAAGACTAGGGATGCGCATTTTTTAAAAATATTGTATTCGAATATTTGGGCTCATAAAAAAACGAATTTTTAAATGACGTTATTTTGCGAAAATGAGAAAGACGTTATTTTTTTATTCATCAAGTTGTCGTCACCATTTCTGAACAAGCTTACGATTAGGCAATATACACAACAAGCTTACGTTATATCTTAAAGTTTTCTTTCAGTTCAAAACATTAAACAGTATATGTGCAAACAAAAAAATATATGCCTAAAGAACAAAAGCATTATAAGCACGCGAGTAGGAAAAAAACACTTATAAAGCAGACTGCGCCAGTTATCGTGCAGAACGTACATACACTTGTGTCGGTATGGTTATCGTGTTTATACTGTTTTTATGTAATTCCAAAAATCGCGAGGCAGACGACAACATTATGTGATCAAATACAATCAATTTAACACGCTCCACAGCGCCACCCAGTGGATTTAGTTATAACGGCGATTTTTAGTGGGATTTATCATGGATTCACTGCATTTACGGCCAGCAAAGCAACGTAGTAAAATTTGAATAGTATTTTTATTTTTCGAATATTAATTACAGTTCTAATATTTGTGCATACCCCTAATTAAGACCTGTTTAAAATTATTTAAGAACTAGAACTCAATACATAAGCGAATCTAAGACTTTAAGACTAAAATTTTGACTTTTTAAGACCCCGCGGAAACCCTGGCCAACAGAGTAGTATGTCAGAATACATAGTATTTGAAAAACAGTAGACGAAAAGTCCCGGGTGACTTCAAGTGAGATTCTGAAGTGTGCATTCGCTGGACGCTTTACTATCCCATGAGGCCACGGGAGAGGATTTGTGACAATGAAGCAACACAACTGACGCTGGTAGGTCACGTGACAGTAACAGTAACAACATGGCGAATGTAGTTAAGGCCCTATGAAATCCATTTAATTTTTTCCCAAATTCCGTTTTATTTTTTTCCAAATTAAATTTTTTTTGGACTCCATTTTAATGGTTAAATTACATTTTAGTAATCAAAAAGCATGTCTAATTAATTGGATTCATAAAAACAACAATTTATTAATTTAAAAATAAAAATTAATTTCTTCAAATTATTCTTTTTTTATTTCAGAATTTCTGTGTTGTGTATTTTAATTAAATTAGTTTATCTTTTAATGAGATGAAATTAAACAAACATTTATTTCAAGAAATAAAGTTTTAATAATAATTTATTAATATTAGTGTTAGTATTATTATTACATTGAGATAGCTAAAATCTACTGTACAACAGTAATATATTTCTGTCACAATTCCAAGTTAAACCGAACTTTTATTTTGACGGGTTGCCATGAAGAGCTTTGAGTTTCTGTGTGTTATGACGATGGTTTTTCTCAAAAGAAACAGTAAAATGCTGATGAAGTGACTCTCAGAGTGGCTCTGGAGATGAAGTTCAGTCAATGCGATTTGATTTAAGTGTACTGACCTGCTTTTTGTTTATTCACCAAAAATTTTAAAAATTACGTGAAATTCCACGTTATACATTCAATTCTGCGATTCTGTCCGCACTTTCCACATCGCGGAAATCATAGCGCCCTATGTAGTACATCTGAATTTCATTCATACTACCCATATTCAACTTATTTTTTTAACGGTCACGAACTAAATTCAAATGTAGTACCTACTCAGACAGTACACGATTTTGGACGCAGCGTGTGGTTCCACTAGAAGCAAGAAAAGACGTCCCACGTAAACACTAGCACTCAGAGAGTCAGAGACATACATGTGTAAAGCGCTCAGTCCTGCTCAGTCAGAATGAATCACTCTCACAGTGGCACCAGTGCCAGAAGAACGAGGGCTTTACTGGAAAGACACCAGGTTTTGGCAAGGCCTTGCAAACCTGCTTTGTGATTACTGCAGTTTCTGTTCTGCTTGAGACTCACGCAAATAAATTCCTCTGGAAACGCACACACAAACACACGTGCACATGAGTAAGCCGCCTTCAGTGTCCCAGCACGGTACCATCTGTTAATACCTGAACCGTGTAGACAGAAAAAAAAACACCATACTTGATGTCAGGTCACGTATAAAGGCAACATCTGACACGAACGCAAAACCCTGAAAAGATGCAAACCCATGCAAACTCTAACCCCAATGTTGTTGCATTAAAGCTGGAATGTGTCATTTAGGCACCTCTAGTGGCAGCAAACAGAACTGCAAAAATAATGACTGACTTCAAACAGGTTTTCGTGAAAAATTTACATTAAGTACAGTTCGCTTGCAATATTTCTGACCCTAAAATTAGGCATGTGTTGAAGTTCCCCAACAAAAATAACAAAATTAAAACACATAAATTGAAAAAACGATAGACATTTTGAGAGATTTAAAACTTAACCTTATTCAGACAGCCGAATATTTAATATTAAAGATTTTAACAAAATCTACTTCTATGCTTTCATTATTTCTTATATCTCCCTGTTCTAGCCTGTAATATTTTAGACAATGTTTGAACTTTTGTATTCCTAGCACTTCTCGTGTTATTGTACTTCTCGTGTTAAGATGAATCGCTTGTTGTATTCCTCACTTTGGATAAAAGCATCTGCTAAATAAATAAATATAAATGTAAAATTCTGTCTATTTACTCACCTTAAAGGCCCACTAAAGTACTTGAAACGCACAGCATTATTCAATGTGTTGACGTAATTTCCACTGAAACAGGAAGAGAGGGCGGGACATATCGAACAGCTCCTCCCCTTTTTAAAATAGCCAATAGGGTTTCATTTATATCACAGCTCGGCCAGAGCCGTTGAGCTCGGTAAAGCCGCAGTTTCCTCCTAATCTCTAACCGTTTCTTCTCCTAAATTCCTCCATATTGCTTTAAAATACAGCATTCTCTGCAAAATTCAAATGATCCGATACGGTTTCTGGTCTGCGCCGACTCGATCATATGATCCGCTCTGTGTTATCGTGTCTCTGGACTGGAGCTGCGGTTAATCTTCGAAATGCAAATTAAGATATTTTTAACCCTTAAATGTACGAATGTTTCACCAATCATTATTACATATTTGGGTCTTTAGCGACCCGGATCTATATCTAACACGGATGGATCTCTACCTGTCGCGATAATATAAAACTCTCCTGATATTAGAGTAACAATTACAGAAGAATAAAACAAGGTGTATTTTGTTACTTTTGGAGCTTGGAAGGGTTTGAGCAGATGTTTGATACCATCATCACTGTCCTCGTCAGAGCTCATTTCCCAGTACATTCAGCATCTGGCTCATATTCGCCATCTCAAACATATTCTCAAAACTATCATTTTCAACATCTTCTAAATCAATATTTTGATGGCTGACAGCTTCTTCACCAGATCCACCATCAAGTGACAGTGACACTAGTATTTGATTGCGTTCAGTACTTCCTCTGCAGTAATCGCTGAACCATTTCAAGTTTTGCTGATGATTCTTCCTATTCTTTTGTTTTCTGCCTGCGGTAACTATGAGTGAAACGTCACTTCATCATTGTGTATCACCTTGTGGAATAAAGGTGAATTGCACTTATTCAGTCATATAAGATTCAATTATTGTTGTGCAGAAAAAAATATACCTGCACTGTTACACACCTTGGGTTGTTAGAGACAATTTGTACAAAAATGAATGGGAAAACAAGCATACTTTTATAATTGATTATTTTTTTCTTCTTATATTGTTTATATTGAATTAATTAAGGAATACTAAGAAGGTTGATTTCTAACTTTAAAAAATGAACGAGGAGGAGGATAGCGAACAACATCCTGAGGTATGCGTTTAAGGTTTAATGAAACCTTAAGAGGTTTCTGTCCATTCATTGAAAATCCATGCAACTTAAAAGATCCAAAACGGTCATAAAGACATTGCAAAACTAATCTATATGAATCAAGCACTTTAATATAAGTCTTGTGAAGTGATATGATCGTTTAATTTAGGCTTTAATTCACATATACAGTGGGGAGAACAAGTATTTGATACACTGCTGATTTTGCAGGTTTTCCTACTTACAAAGCATGTAGAAGTCTGTAATTTTTATCATAGGTACACTTCAACTGTGAGAGACGGAATCTAAAACAAAAATCCAGAAAATCACATTGTATGATTTTTAAATAATTAATTTGCATTTTATTGCATGACATAAGTATTTGATCACCTACCAACCAGTAAGAATTCCGGCTCTCACAGACCTGTTAGTTTTTCTTTAAGAAGCCCTCCTGTTCTCCACTCATTACCTGTATTAACTGCACCTGTTTGAACGCGTTACCTGTATAAAAGACACCTGTCCACACACTCAATCAAACAGACTCCAACCTCTCCACAATGGCCAAGACCAGAGAGCTGTGTAAGGACATCAGGGATAAAATTGTAGACCTGCACAAGGTTGTAGCCCATCCCTACAGGACAATAGGCAAGCAGCTTGGTGAGAAGGCAACAACTGTTGGCGCAATTATTAGAAAATGGAAGAAGTTCAAGATGACGGTCAATCTCCCTCGGTCTGGGGCACCATGCAAGATCTCACCTCGTGGGGCATCAATGATCATGAGGAAGGTGAGGGATCAGCCCAGAACTACACGGCAGGACCTGGTCAATGACCTGAAGAGAGCTGGGACCACAGTCTCAAAGAAAACCATTAGTAACACACTACGCCGTCATGGATTAAAATCTTGCAGTGCACGCAAGGTCCCCCTGCTCAAGCCAGCGCATGTCCAGGCCCGTCTGAAGTTTGCCAATGACCATCTGGATGATCCAGAGGAGGAATGGGAGAAGGTCATGTGGTCTGATGAGACAAAAATAGAGCTTTTTGGTCTAAACTCCACTTGCCGTGTTTGGAGGAAGAAGAAGGATGAGTACAACCCCAAGAACACCATCCCAACCGTGAAGCATGGAGGTGGAAACATCATTCTTTGGGGATGCTTTTCTGCAAAGGGGACAGGACGACTGCACCGTATTGAGGGGAGGATGGATGGGGCCATGTATCGCGAGATCTTGGCCAACAACCTCCTTCCCTCAGTAAGAGCATTGAAGATGGCTCGTGGCTGGGTCTTCCAGCATGACAACGACCCGAAACACACAGCCAGGGCAACTAAGGAGTGGCTCCGTAAGAAGCATCTCAAGGTCCTGGAGTGGCCTAGCCAGTCTCCAGACCTGAACCCAATAGAAAATCTCTGGAGGGAGCTGAAAGTCCGTATTGCCCAGCGACAGCCCCGAAACCTGAAGGATCTGGAGAAGGTCTGTATGGAGGAGTGGGCCAAAATCCCTGCTGCAGTGTGTGCAAACCTGGTCAAGAACTACAGGAAACGTATGATCTCTGTAATTGCAAACAAAGGTTTCTGTACCAAAGATTAAGTTCTGCTTTTCTGATGATGATACTTATGTCATGCAATAAAATGCAAATTAATTACTTAAAAATCATACAATGTGATTTTCTGGATTTTTGTTTTAGATTCCGTCACTCACAGTTGAAGAGTACCTATGATAAAAATTACAGACTTCTACATGCTTTCTAAGTGGGCAAACCTGCAAAATCGGCAGTGTATCAAATACTTATTCTCCCCACTGTAGCTTGTACTTCTGTGTTCACCATATGTGATGTTCTCTATGTATGTGTGTTTATCATTGTTTAAATCTTCAAAGTTTTGGTTACCTGCACTTTCAATGGAGGGACAGAAATCTCTCAGGTTTAATTCAAAGTATCTTAATCTGTGTTTCAGGATTGGAACAACATGAGGTGAGTAAATGATGACAGAATTTTCATTTTTGGGTTTAATTTTTTCTACTTTCAGATGCTGAGTTTGCAGCAGTCGCCCTGATGAAATAAGCCCAGCCGAAGCCCTCCGCTCTGGGTTGCGTTCCTCACACCTTCCCCTTCCACCAGACGGAGGAAATTCCTGCCCTCCGTTCCCATGACGACCCCCTACATGTCGGAAAAGATCTGCGGACGCAGCAGTCGGGAATATTAACGGGGTGGGAGACTGTCGCCGCTGTTATTAACCAAATTTAAGTAGAGACGTATGAAACAAACGTGCAGGACGGGATCAGACCAAACCTGGAAATACTCGTCTAGATCTGCGGTTTTCAACAAATAGGTCACAGGTCTATTCAAACTGGTAAACAATACTGGTGCTTGATCCAAAATGTGGGCTGTGAAACAAAAGCAGTTGAGAAGGAAGTCTGGGAAACCAGATCAAACTACAGCCTAGAAAGAAGCTGGAGGTGTCTAGACAGAAACAGGGAGTGATAATTAGACGAGAAGAACGTAGGAGTGAATTAGGGATGAGAGCGATCTGCTCTACAGTACAGACTAATGAGATTACACACACACACACACACACACACACACACACACACACACACAGAGGGAAAATCAGGTCAGATGTTAATGTGTGAACACAACCGGAGTGTGTAGAACAAATCCTACACACACACACACACACACACACACACACACACACACACACACACAGACAGACACACACACAGACACACAGACACACAGACACACAGACACACAGACACACAGACACACACAGAATCAAAAGACTGCTGATATTTCAAGAGTCTTCTAATCATCCAGTCTAATCATACGCACAGATGTTAAACTGTGCATCATCAGTATTTTTTAATCAGTTAATATCGGTCTGATTATTTATCACCATAACATTCATCAGAAGAGTCACTGTGAGTGGAATGTACATATATACACTACTATTCACAAGTTTGGGGTCAGAATTTTGTATTTTAAAGAAATTAATACTTTTATTCAGAAAGGTGGCATTAAATTGATGAAAAATGACAGTTAAGACACTACAAAAGATTTATATTTCAAATAAATGCTGTTCTTTTTAACTTTATATTCAACCAAGAATCCTAAAAAAAAAATATTGATAATAATCATAAATGTTTCTTGAGCAGCAAATCAGCATATTATGATTTCTAAAGGATCATGTGACACTGAAGACTGGAGTAATGATGCTGAAGATTCAGCTTTGATCACAGGAATAAATTACATTTTAATATATATTCATATAGAAAACAGTTCTTTTAACTTGTAATAATATTTTACAATATTACTGTTTTTACTGTATTTTTGATCAGCCTTGGTGAGCAGAAGAGACTTTAAAATGTGGTGCACCAAAGTTTAATACTTATGGTAAGGGGTTTGTCTACATCATTAACCGTCAGCGCATAAGCCGATATGACTCATAAACCTAGAGAGAGACAGAGAAAGATGCTACTGAAAATCAAATTGTGTGTATGTGCATTGAGAAGTAGACAGAAAGGAACAGGAAGTGCACATGCATCCAGTGCCAGACAGTCATTAGTCATCTGTCTGTGTGCATACGTGCATGAGCGCGTGTGTGTGGTCCAATGATCAGCTAATGACTGTGATGTCAATTCCATCTAAGCCAGTGAGAGACAAACTCCTGTCTCCATGGTTACAAGCCCTTATGATCTCAAATAGAGGTCAGGGGTCAAAGGTCAGGTCAAGGCAGTGATGCCAAAAGGTTGACGATTGTCGCCATGGCAACAGTCAGGTAAGTCAGGGAAGTGAGATGGAACAAATGGAGATTCATCTTTAAGGTAAATCAGATGCTCTGAAAAAAAGCTAATCTTTTACTGCTTCACTAAGATTTGAAGAGCGGTTTGACATTATGATCAGAAACTGAGTGCTGGACTACATGTTGGCTTTTGGAGGACGAGGACCGATTGGTGTTGCCTGTCTGTAAACGCTCCAGCTGCTGCTGCAACAATCAAAAGAGCCTTTAAACGCAGAGATGAGAGGAGAATCACACAATCATGAGGAGACAGATGGAGGATAAAACGAGGGAGGAAAAGAAGGGCAGAGGAAGAGACAGGTAGAAAGTGTGTGTGTCTTTAGGGAGATGGTAAATGGGTCACTTTCTGACCTGTATTAAGACACTGAGACATCCCATAATCGTGGCACTGCAGTCTGTCTCTCTCTCTTTGTACAGATCAGGGTTTTTATAATTGAATAAACTGAAACCATAAAATAACATTTGTTACAAATACAAACCCGATTCCAAAAAAGTTGGGACACTGTACAAATTGTGAATAAAAACAGAATGCAATGATGTGGAAGTTTCAAATTTCAATATTTTATTCAGAATACAACATAGATGACATATCAAATGTTTAAACTGAGAAAATGTATCATTTTAAGGGAAAAATAAAGTTGATTTTAAATTTCATGGCATCAACACATCTCAAAAAAGTTGGGACAAGGCCATGTTTACCACTGTGTGGCATCCCCTCTTCTTTTTATAACAGTCTGCAAACGTCTGGGGACTGAGGAGACAAGTTGCTCAAGTTTAGGAATGGGAATGTTGTCCCATTCTTGTCTAATACAGGCTTCTAGTTGCTCAACTGTCTTAGGTCTTCTTTGTCGCATCTTCCTCTTTATGATGCGCCAAATGTTTTCTATGGGTGAAAGATCTGGACTGCAGGCTGGCCATTTCAGTACCCGGATCCTTCTACGCAGCCATGATGTTGTAATTGATGCAGTATGTGGTCTGGCATTGTCATGTTGGAAAATGCAAGGTCTTCCCTGAAAGAGACGACGTCTGGATGGGAGCATATGTTGTTCTAGAACTTGGATATACCTTTCAGCATTGATGGTGCCTTTCCAGATGTGTAAGCTGCCCATGCCACACGCACTCATGCAACCCCATACCATCAGAGATGCAGGCTTCTGAACTGAGCGCTGATAACAACTTGGGTTGTCCTTGTCCTCTTTAGTCCGGATGACATGGCGTCCCAGTTTTCCAAAAAGAACTTCAAATTTTGATTCGTCTGACCACAGAACAGTTTTCCACTTTGCCACAGTCCATTTTAAATGAGCCTTGGCCCAGAGAAAACGCCTGCGCTTCTGGATCATGTTTAGATATGGCTTCTTTTTTGACCTATAGAGTTTTAGCCGGCAACGGCGAATGGCACGGTGGATTGTGTTCACCGACAATGTTTTCTGGAAGTATTCCTGAGCCCATGTTGTGATTTCCATTACAGTAGCATTCCTGTATGTGATGCAGTGCCGTCTAAGGGCCCGAAGATCACGGGCATCCAGTATGGTTTTCCGGCCTTGACCCTTACGCACAGAGATTGTTCCAGATTCTCTGAATCTTTGGATGATATTATGCACTGTAGATGATGATAACTTCAAACTCTTTGCAATTTTTCTCTGACAAACTCCTTTCTGATATTGCTCCACTATTTTTCTCCGCAGCATTGGGGGAATTGGTGATCCTCTGCCCATCTTGACTTCTGAGAGACACTGCCACTCTGAGAGGCTCTTTTTATACCCAATCATGTTGCCAATTGACCTAATAAGCTGCAAATTGGTCCTCCAGCTGTTCCTTATATGTACATTTAACTTTTCCGGCCTCTTATTGCTACCTGTCCCAACTTTTTTGGAATGTGTAGCTCTCATGAAATCCAAAATGAGCCAATATTTGGGATGACATTTCAAAATGTCTCACTTTCAACATTTGATATGTTATCTATATTCTATTGTGAATAAAATATAAGTTTATGAGATTTGTAAATTATTGCATTCCTTTTTTATTCACAATTTGTACAGTGTCCCAACTTTTTTGGAATCGGGTTTGTAAAATAAACATAAACTGAAATAAAATTAAAAAAGTAACTTTTCCCCCCCAGCTAATTTCTCATTTTCAAACGAATATCAGTATATCATATGCGGTCAGATTTTAGATAGCTGGCGATATGCATTTCATAAGATGTTCTGTATGTACAGACACACAGTCTTAACATCACAAAAACGCATCTGTTCCCATAGATTGAAGGAAATCCCATGGCGATAACAGTGACAGCAGACAAAAACAGTGTGTGTGTGAATGTTGTTTGTCTTATAAGATATGACAAAGGAAAGGCTTGCAAAATCAAATGTAGTCTAAACTTGTGCTTGATAACTGCCGTTTGGGACATCCTTCCCATAAAACTCCTCTGAGAAACAGACAGAAATACACAGAGCCGGAGCCCAATCATGCGATTCTACTGAAGAGAAGGTGGTTCTGGGAAAATTAGCTCTGCATTGGCTCTTAACCCCGCTGGTGGGACAACGTCCTCACAAAGTCCGGTTTTCAAAACAACAACAACAACAACAACACAAACCTAAATCGCTTCTGTAATAATGACACTTGAACGCACCCAATGCAAAGTGCACTTAGGGGACGAATACTCTAATTGTATAATTTTAATCATGCTGTACAGCTATTTAATTTAATTTCATGAGCAGTTTTCTGTCCATCTCAAATAAAACAAATAAATAAATAGTATCACTATTATTTAAATTTATATTTTTTTATTATTATTTATATATTTATATAATATTACATTTATTTATTTATATTTATTAATAATAATAAATAAATATTATTTTAATCATTATAATTATTATTATTATTTAAATACAAATAATGATAATTTTAATATATATTGTACAATTAAAAATAATTGACTGGTATGAATTTTACTCTATTACAGCTATTTAATTTAATTTTATGAGTACATCTCAGTTTTCTGTCCATCTCAAATAAAACAAATAAAAAATAAATAAATATGATCACTATTATTTTAATTTTTATTTATTATTATTTATATATTTATATAATATTATTAATAATTACTCTTTTTAAATCATAATAATAATAATAATAATAGTAATAATAATAATAATAATAATAATAATTATTATTATTATTATATTAATAATGATCATTTTAATATATATTTCACAATTAAAAATAATTGATTGGTATGAATTTTACTAATTTAAATAACTTCTAAATGCTTCTTCAGATGCATATATTATTATTATTATTATTATTATTATTACTACATTTCTTATTATATTAATAAAAAAGAATAATTAATAATAATGACAATAATAAACTGTTTTAAATTGATCTTTTTTTAATATATTTTTATATATTTATAATGGATTACTATGAATTTTATTTGTACATTTTTATAACTTCTGAACGATTCATCAGAGATTATGATGGCATAAAGATTCTAAATCAAATTACTTTGGGTGTTAAAATATGCTCTCAAAAATTAGAAGTATGTCTCATAAGACTGCAATGCACTTTTTGTTTTTTCGTGGGCAGGTTATGTAGTAACAGCAAGTGATGTCATCATTCGGTGGAACTGTGGTGATAACTGATGGGAAAGGGAGTGTGAGTGAAGATATTCAAATAGACAGACAGAGAGAGAGAGACAGATGGACAGATGAAGAGGAATAGATGTGAATGGAAGGAGAAAGAGACACAAAGCAGGGGTGTGGGGCTTAATCAGGACAGCAGACAGCAGTCTGACCCACCCAGACACACAGCAGACATCTGCAAGGCTCCGGCCTCAGGCTGTTTGTGGAACAAACACACACACACACACACACACACTTACTTAAGACTCCCATCATCTCACACACACTCCATTTACATCCCTATTGTCCCAGACACCCCACCCCCACTCTAGGGGGCAGCAGAGCAGGTTGGCTGCTGCCCTCTAGGGTCGAATCCACTGACCTAAATGACCTCCTGAAATAGCCCCTCCCCCTTTCCTCCCAAAACCCCCCCCCCTCCCTCCTATGTCTACTATGTGTCTTTATGTCTAGCCAGAAGGACTGTCTGCTGTCTAGAGACACACACATTCACGCATGTCATGTAGGACTAATGATGCTCTAAGATCATGTCAAGGGCTCAAGGTCTCTGTTTACACCTAGTTTTAACATCCGATGATCAAATCACAAGTTGAGGCCAAAGCAAATGTGTATCGGCAGGGCTTGATGCTTCCCCCCCCCCCGCCCCCAAGGAGAACGTGCTTCTAATTTGAAAATTTTAAGAGCGCATAAAGAAGTTTGAATGAAAATTTAAAAGAGGATGTAAGGAGACATTTAAAAGCAAAATGATTTTATTTATTTTGAATATAAAAAGTATACTAGGTTTTTAAATATTTCTGCTTCATACTGTATTTATTTAATAAATCACAGATTTACTTCCAGATTGAATTCCAGATACAGTTTGTTGAGTAACCGAAATATCTTGACTTTTAATTAAAAACAAGCAGAAATGCAATGAGACTCTTATTTTGAAATGTCTTCACTACTTCCATATGCTCATTTAAAACAATGAGGGTGATCAAACATGCACTCTTAAAACCACCTTAAAGTAAATATTGTCATAATTCATCAACAGTAAATCATAAGCAATTGCTTGGTATAAATGTGCCTGTTACAGCAACAGCAATACGTTTTTACTTTGAAATGTGCAGCACTCATATTTATTTTATTAAATCATAGCCTTAAGACGTTTTATGACCTTAATTATGAAAATATTGACTTTTTATTTGCACATATACTCATTAATCCAGTTTACAGTTTGCACACATCTATTTTTAGTCACAAATGGAAATGCTTGAGCCCTGATCGGTAAATGCGAATGAGTGAATTGAGGGATTGACTCACATAGTCGGGCAGGACGGTCCTGTCGTCTGCTCCCAGAGGCCCATGCAAGGACTGGGTCGCCTGCTCCAAAACTTTATTGTGCTTCTTTGACAGCAGAGCAAACAAACTGAGATAAAAAGAAAGAGAGAGAGAGAGAGAGAGTTAGAACCACAAAGTAATGCTTGAAATCATTTCAAAAGATTGTATTTGTCTCGTCTGTCACAGTATCAGCAGAAAATCAAAACAGCGTGTCACGGTGATGAACGACACTGTCGTAAGACCTGCTGCGTTTGTTTTGCCTGCCAGATTTTCAGACGTATAAAACCGGAATCTCCTCATCTGCCTACGAGATGAAGAGTTACAGCTGAGAGATTGCATCTTAGGCGATGCTACCCATGCAAAGACTGTATAAAGGTAGGCAACTTAAATATGTTGACTTCTGCGACACCTCACTTTGGAAAAAATTCAAAGGCAGCCCATATTCTTCCTGGAGGCAATCCCACAATGCATTGTGCTAAGCTCAGAGAAAGACTGCAGACAAAGCAAGAGAAATGTTGATTATAAACATACTTGCATTTCATTCAATACTGAAAATTATCTATACAAAAGGTTTTGTGTAATTAAAAACATTATTTTACCTAATACTGTGCACTATGTATTTTAATTAGTGTTTTGCTGTTAGCTTAACAGTCTAACACTAAATTCTACTGAAACAATGTTGTTTTAGTATTATTTATATATTATTATGGTAGTTATTAAAGGAGTCATGAATTGAGAAATCAAATGTTCCTTGATCTTTTGTCATATACGAGATCATCATACTATAAGAATATCCTGTACGTTTCAGAACTGAAAACTTCCTTGTTAGTCCAAAAACAGCTTTTATTGAAACCAAGGTCTGAAAATGACTAGTTTTGGAATGTGCCAATTTATGACATCATAGATAGGTGAAAGACCGCCTCTGCAGAAGAAAATCAACGCTTATGTTATCATGGCATTAGTGAGATGACGAGGAGAGACTAAAAATAACATTACCTTCCAAAGGATCCTAATGCTAGGAATGTGATTAAGTATTTGTGAATGTCTCAGTTGAGCATTATTTATTTGTATTCGGTACATTTCACTGTGGATTCTTTGGTAAATCAGTCGCAATTTTGGCACAGGCTTTGCAAACAGACTTTTACGATATGGACTCAACAGTAATGCCACAACCATTGGCGTAGGAACTGGGGGGGACGGGGGGGACGTGTCCCCCTCAATATTGGAAAAGGCTGCATGTGTCCCACCCAAAAATTAGCCTATACCGCAGGGACAAAAACTGTACATTTGGAACTTTTATTTTGAAAGCGCGACAAAGAAGATATTCGGTTTTGCCAGCAAGTCAAACCCAGAGTGATAGGTCAAACCTTCCCATTTCATGCTATGTTTGAATAAATCACCAGCTTCATATTCTTCACTTTTCACCTATAGTCGGACTCGGAGCATCTGATTGGTAGAGAGAAGTTAAGATTACACTAGGAACATACAAATACGTTACCGGTGCGCACCAGCTTTGAACTGGAATACGACTTGACTTTATATGAGGTAAATTAGGGTGTACTCACACTAGGCAATCTGAACCGTGCCCGGGCACGTTTGACCCCCAAAGTCTGGTTCGGTTGACTAGTGTGAGTGCTCTGTACAGTGCGGATCGTTTAGCCGGCCCTGGCCCGCTTGGAAGAGGTGGGCCAGAGCGCGGTTCGGTTGGGCTCAGGCGCGGTACGCATATAGTGTGATCGCTAACCGCGCCGGAGCACAGAACAGCTGTGCGCTACTGTCATCATTACGACAGAAAACACCAAACTATTACTACTTGGATACACTTTTCAATTAATTCAAGTATATTTAGGTTTATAATGGTCCTGGTTCTCACCTTATTGATGAACATGAATTGTAGTTTGCGAGTAAAGCTGTAAATTCCTCCATCAAAGTCAGCTGCCTCCGTAATAATCTTCTGATACGTGCAGTGCAATCAAGTGAAAATCGCTGCGCGGCATAAATGATAAATCTATTAGGCAGTCTATTAGCGAAAGCGCTTTTCTTCCTGTATTCTTCAAAACAAAAAGTTGTATCGTGAATGACGTAAGCATGCTCCGGCCCAGTGCGTTAAGTGCAATGTGAGTGCAGGCCAGCGGGGGAGTGGGGAGTGGGGACAATCGCGCTCGGGCATGGTACAAGACAACCGTGTCTAGTGTGAGTACACCCTTAGTCTCAGTCAAGTGTTTGAAATTAGCAAGCTTTTTAAAATTGAATTATGGATACGAGGTATATGACGATTAAATCAACAATGAAATTTTGAATGGCACGTGTGTTATGCTTTGCGAGAGGTGCTAACTAACATTACGTTAGATAGCTAGCCACATATATATAGATATAGCTGGCAATCGATTTCTCTGTTAACCTTAGCAAAAGTAAAATGTTCTGTCATCTCATCTCAGCATAACGCCACCCCAGAAAAAATTAAAACCAAAGGAAATAACGTTACTGAAGTTTCAAATATTTGCCTTGTAAAGTGCCACTCTCCTTTCTGCCCGCAATTACAGGGGGGCTTGTACACTTTTATGTTTCCCAACTCCAATATTTGTCTAATAATAAACAGATTGGATGATTTTGTTTATTTATTTGCTGTTTGTGATTCCATACATGTTGTACGACGTCACCATACTGTATGTTACTATTATGGTGGTGGGATGGACGTTGATTCATAGTGGCCAAAATGTCCCCCCCAAATGTCAAAGTCATTCCTACGCCCCTGGCCACAACATGTAAGTAACCATGTTAATTCTAATGCCTGATCTGTGATCCGTGATCCGTGATTTCTGATATGTAATGATTCATGTACAGTCAGATGTTCTTTGTCTATGTGTCAGTAAATCAAACCAGTGACTAAACGTTCAACTTCACATTGTTTCTCTTAGTAGGATGAAAATAATCAGTTATTTAAAGGTGCAGTGTGTAGTATTTGAGGATCTGTTGACAGAAATTCAATATAATATACATAACTATGTTTTCAGTGGTGTATAAAGACCTTACATAATGAACCATTATGTTTTTATTACCTTAGAATGAGCCATTTCTGTCTACATACACCGCGGGTCCCCTTACAGTGAAGTCGCCATTTTGTGACGCCATGTTTCTACAGTAGCCCTAAACAGACAAACTTCTCTACAGAGCGCTAGCTACTCGACAAAATCTTTGTCCTGTGTCGGCTAAAATAGCTTCTCTATGTGCTTTTTATTCTCTAAGGGAGGGGTGAGCAGAGGACTGTTGCAATTCGCAACCTCACCTCTAGATGCCGCTAAAATTTACACAGTGCACCTTTAAACTGTGATTAAATTATATATAGAAAGCAATCAAAGAACGCTCCCTATACAATCGCTGGAGCTGTCAATCAAACAGCGCAAGTTTATCAGTGACTGAGTTCTGGAATCTCGTCAAAACTCCCGTTATAATCAACAAGTCTCTTATTTACATCGTGTTTGCACTGTTAGTTATGATGAAAGCATTCGTTAGTGTGCAGAAATCGATGACAAGATCACTGCATTCATGTGCTCAACATGTCTGTGATCGGCTACAATGCTCATCACTGCAACCTTTCATGCCACGATCAGAATATAATGCTATAATCAACACTTTTCACGATTAGTTAAACTTGAGAGCAGTAATAGTAAAAGCATGCTAAAAGTTTAGAGAGAGTTCCACGTGTAATACTTGTTTCATATGCAAAGATGTCATACAAATCACAGCAGTGGGCATTTACACTGAAGTCTCCCAGCAGACATGCCCCTTCAAACAGAGCGTTCAGGCTAAAATCAGGGTAGGACAAATGCCTTTTATTCCTAAATTATGACCATTTTGATGTAAAAATCATAGTAACATTATAAGTGCACCTCAGGAAACATTATAAAACAATGCAGTTTATGACCCCTTTAATATTTTCAATTAGCTTTTATTTTTATATTTCCAGTTTTCATTTAAGTTTTTTTTATTTTTAGGTATATTTAGGTTTAATTTATTTTTATTTCAGTTTTAGTTCAATTTTAGTGTTTGTTTATATCCAGTTAGTAGTTTTAGTGCTTCAACTTATTTTAGTTAGTTGCCAAGGGAACATTTCTAACTTTTGTTTAGTTTAGGTTTTTCATCTAATATTTATATTTTATTTTAGCATTATTTCAATGAACAAAAATGCTTTAAATGGAAGCTGATAGCAAGTCGAGTTGCTGCCTGTGTCAGTCACTTACTAGGTTCAATGGCAGCTATAAAAGTTATATAGGCAGCGCAGTGGGCTTTGGGACTGTGCTCCGGTTTCAGAGCTCTTTTAATGAAGCTTAAGTTTGTACAGTATGTAATTTGGGTCAGAGTTTTCTCTCAGGTCTGGGCACGAGGGCTGGATCAGAAAAAACCTCCAGACTTGAGTTTCTCTAAGAAGTTTTTCAAATCCATCTCGTTAGAAAAATGGGTCACATTTTAGACTCAGGGAGACAAAAGCCTACAGGACAGCATGATCTTCTGAAGCATTTCTGCCTCGCTCTGAGAGTTCAAAATATAGAAACCAGGCTGAAAGTTTCCATTTGTACGATTTTTTTAAACAAAAGCCTCAGTAACAAACTTTGCTGTGTAACAGTGATTCAAAAACAGCCTGAAATTAACCAGTGTTGTTGTTAACAAACTATAAAAGTTCATTTGAATAAAACTTAAAATAAAAAATAAATATTAAATTAAATAGAAATATAAAAACTAAAAATGACTAAGTAAAAAAAAGTAAAAATAAAAGCTAATTCAAAATATTAATGCAATTAGAACACATTGCATTGCATTGATAATTTCTAGATTTTAAGGAAATACAAGCATCACTTCTCTTTCCCACTGAGCTTGTTGCAGTGCATTCTGGGATTGTCAGATGCTGTCTAGGTAGGCAGTTTACTAGGTCATCATGCTGTAAGTCAAAAATCATTCTCATATGCATACATATACTCACATTAACACCTTTCTGACCTGGATTGCACCTAGTGAGCGTGTGTGATAATAGCCAATAACAGATGAGCCAATCAGAGGTCTTGTATGTTAAAGGCAGAATTAAACATGAATCATGGGTAATGACTTCCCTCACTATGGTGACCTTCAAATCCTCGTCTGCCGGAATGTGTAAGTATATGCGGTTGAAAGACAATGGAAGTGCTGTGCATGTGGGGTGACGGAGAGCAGCAGGCATGATGGGAAGGATTAATGCGTCTCATACTGATGACCTCATCAATCACTAAAGGACGGCACATGCCTTGAGCTCTAACCACATGAAGCAGTCATACAACACACACACACTTCTCTTCACTTTTACAACCAGGACTTGACATTAACACCCACCAAAAAGTGCAATGTAGTGTTATTGATTTTTCGATACATATCGATACTGAAATATCTGAAACGCGTCCAATACTCATTTTCCACAGAATACAGTAGATCCACGATACCAGCTGTGCTTTCTCTCTCTCATCTCTCTGACAGCGAGTGACACACAAACCCTCCTCCCCTCACACACTTGTTTCATTTGCTTGTTACAGGACTTGAATTTCGCCATGGGATTGCGCGTAAACAGTCAGTTATGTTTTAAGTGAATGTAAACAGTTGAGACGCATGTGTAACAGTGTAATGGATCCGCGCGTCAGGTCTTAAAGTGACAGCAGCCTAATATACCTGCTGCCAAATTATGAGATAATATTAAAAATATCTATATGGCAGTTTTCCCCTTGGTATCGATGTCAAAATTGTGGCTAGTGAAAATTTTGAGTAGCTAGTAACTTTGAAAAACCACTAGCCATAGTGGCTGCTGAGCAAAAAAAGTTAATGTCAAGCCCTGCTTCTACCGCACTACTCTTTCTAGAATTGCAATATGGAAACTATGGAAATGTTATGCAAAATGAATGAACCAAAAAGTAATTGCAGAACCATTATATGGCCCATTATTTTGGCCCAGTCACACCGGTTCAGATTACCTGCCCTGCTAAAATGCACAAAAAAGTAATTGCTTTCAATTTTTTTGACCCATGTAACCTTGCAAACAGTACTTTAATATTTTCAGGTAAATATACAGAAATTGGATAATCAAATTTGGCACAGTATAAATTACACTTCACTGCATAAATTATAAAATTAATATATAGAGTGATCCTTATTAAAGCTACAAAGCAACAATGAATATAGATTAATCCTTATTAAAGCTACAGAAGTGATTCAGTCAAGAGCAGTGAGTGATTTTCTCTTTGTCTTTTCTTCTTTGAATAACATTAAATCACAGCAGTAGGTTTATTAGGGCTCGTTTACACAGAACGTGTTTTTGATTTGAAAAACGTGAGATACAGGCAGTGGAATGGGGAAAAACGCAAGATCTCTAGGCGCGTTTTTAAAAAAAGTTGAACTGATTTTAACTTGAGCGTCGCGTTTTTAGAGCACTGTGTCATGCGTGAGATGCTGCAAAAGTCGCGATACACGAGCGCAATGGTTATACGCGTCCGTCTGGCGCGTGTTTACACAGAAAAACATTGGAAAAGTAGCGGACTGGAATGGAAAAACACATTCTGTGTGAACAGGCCCTTAGGCTGCTGTCACTTTAAGACCTGCTGCACATGACGCGGATCTGACACGCATATTTTTTAAAATACTCTTTTTAAAAGAAAAAAAAAAAGAGAACTCTTTACATTCATTTAACACTTTTTAACTCTGCTTATGAGGATACTCGCTAATAACGGGGAACTTCGACATAATTTTGTGTTTTTGTCCGTTCAAGCGTAAAAGAGAACTCAATGCGGCGCTGGTGCACGTCTGAATCGGCTTTCTGTGCGCATTTCGGGTGTCCGCTTCACAGATGCGCACCAGTACTTTTTTTGCATCTTATCGCGCTTAAACGGTTTAATAGCACTTAAACGAATGATACCGTGATCATATACTGTAGTGCAGCCAAAAAAAAGGATGCTGCGTTAATTGCATTAAATAATTTTTATGCGTTAAACTGAAGAAAAAAAAAGAAACGCAAAATGAATGTGTTAATTTTGACAGCCCTATACATATTGAGCAGTATGCAGTTAGCTAATATTCTGTTTTTTACACAGCCCTTCTCTCTTTTTATGCATTTTATTACCTGTGCATGTGAGCGTGTGCGTTGCATCAATATGCTGCATTGACGTTCATCAAAAATCTGACTGTGATGGCTAATAGAAGCGTCTTATTGGAACACAATTGCTGCTAAGGAAAACATTTCAGTCATGGATTATTATTCTGACAGATAAAAACATCTTGCATCATGGAGAAAAACAACATGTCATTATATTTTGTGTCAAATTAGAGTCGGATCAACTCATCTGTCACCATCTGCTGTGAAACCATATCCTTCCACAAGAAAATCTTGGTGGTGTTTGCCAGTACAAAACACTGTTATTTTATTAATATACTTTTACTTATTAATATACTATCTTATTAATATATTTACTGTAATACACTACAACAGTTTATCTTAATTTGAATAGATTCTATTTTTATATTTTTGGTTTTCATTTTAACTTTAGTTAAAGTTATAGTAATTTTGTTGTGTGTTTTTGTCATTTTTACTAGTTTATTTAGATTTAATTATTTTAGTACTTTAACTTTAAGTGAATATGATATATTTTGCTTTGGCAACTAGCTGAAATAAATTAAGTTTTTAAATATTTTATTCCAGTTAATGTTAATTTTATTTCATTTCAAGTATTGATTTTTTGGTTTTTGGTTTTAGTTAATGATAATAACCCTGGAACAAAACTCACTACCATGATGCTAGGTTGTTGCCAGGGTGTTGCTAGGGCATTCTGGGATATACTAACCCTAAAAGAGTTCTCACCCGTTTTATGATCCAGCAGGAAAAATCATGCATCTGATCATTTAGTAAAGTAACAGCACACTTCTGCTTAACAACACACATGATTTAAGGAATCAAGACTGCAGGTCAACACACAAACTGAAATTTAAAGTATATGCAAAAGTGCTTGACTTAGCAAACACCACGCAAACAGGAAAACAAATCAGAACATAAATATTATCATCCCGCTCTGGTCTTATTATCAACTGTTTCCTCTAAAGCAAACAACAGCAGCCCACAAGCAAAAACAAGAAAGTCCACGCCGACGAGAACTCAAACATCCGTTAATGATTATTTTGTAACGCTGCTGCCATGCACACCGCTCAGGACTCGTTTAGCCTGAGATTATAGTTTGATTTGTATTTATTTTGGGGATCAAATCCATGCAGCAGCAGCAGGAAGGGCAGACAGCAGAGTTGAGAGTGTTTATATGAAACATCAAGTCACTGTGACCTACTGAGAGAGTCAGAGCACATTAAATGCCCGCTGGCACACACACAGAACTATCTGTCCGTCTGGTCTGGGTTTTGATCTGTCTGATACAAACATACACACAGTCTGGAACTTTCAGTCTAGCTAAATCTGTGCGTCTGTTATGGTCTGTCTGTTCACGGACAACTGAAGTGCTTCGTTCGGTGTCTGTCAATTTTCAAGTCTCTTTTCTGTCTGGAGCAGGTGGCGTTCTCACTGTGCTAATGGGACACGAAGCAGCAGGGCTGCACTTTGTCGACTCTTATAGCCACTCTGAGCTAAAAATACCCCGTCTGTCTCTTCGAACAGGGGTCCTTCAGTGCACCTGGGCTTTTAACACACACACACACATTTGAGCTGCTAATTTATGCAAGTGTGTGTTTCTTGTGTGGTTTGGAATTATCATGCTGTTGACAGATCAGCAGGTCTATCAGATCAGGTGTGTGTGATTGACAGTGTTTTGGGCGGAACTCATGTGGTTCTCTTGTTCTGCACACAGAAAACCTGTGGAAAGAGCCAAGAACACACACAGACTAAATACACTTCAGGTTCACTCCTTAACATGACACAATAATCTCACAAAACTTGTCAAAAACATGCAGGGACGTCCACAGAGTTACACCTTCATGACACAGATCAAGTTCGAATGTGCATTCGCAGTCTTTTGTGCCATTGTAAATTGTAATATTATGTTAACAAATACAACTTTGGATCTGAAAATGTTGAGATTAACATGAACTAAGATTAATAAATCCTGTAGAAGTATTATTCATCCTTAGTTTGTTTGTGTTAACTAATGCTAACAGAAATGAAACCTTATTGTAAAGTGTTTTTACCATTTTTTAATAAAGCAAGTTGGCCATAGGAGTGTAAAATTAATTTTAAAAGTTAAAGAATCTAGAATCTGGTTCAAACTAGGCTACTGTATTATGCTACTGATTTATGTTGAAGTGTTTGGGACATGGCTTATAATGGGGAGCCTTTTGTTTTTGTAATCAGGCTCTCAAAGTTTATCAAAATTTGTATTTAGATTTATTGGCCATCGGCTTTCAAATATAAATAATTATCGGTTATTGGTATTGGCCAAAATTTTCATTTCGGTGCATCCATAATATATATATATATATATATATATATATATATATACACACATACACACACATATACACACACAATATTGCCAAAAGTTTTGGGATGCCTGCCTTTGCATGCACATGAACTTTAATGATATCCCATTTTTAATCCGAGTTGGCCAACCCTTTACAGCTATAACAGCTTCAGCTCTTCTGGGAAGGCTTTCCACAAGGTTTAGGAGTGTGTTTATGGGAATTTTTGACCATTCTTCTAGAAGCACATTTGTGAGGTCAGGCACTGATGTTGGACAAGAAGGCCTGGCTCACAGTCTCTGCTCTAATTCATCCCAAAGGTGTTCTATCGGGTTGAGGTCAGGACTCTGTGCAGGCCAGTCAAGTTCCTCCACACCAAACTCACTCATCCATGTCTTTATGGACCTTGCTTTGTGCACTGGTGAGCAGTCATGTTGGAACAGGAAGGGGCCATCCCCAAACTGTTCCCACAAAGTTGGGAGCATGAAATTGTCCAAAATGTCTTGGTATGCTGAAGCATTAAGAGTTCCTTTCACTGGAACTAAGGGGCCAAGCCCAAACCCTGAAAAACAACCCCACACCATAATCCCCCTCCACCAAACTTTACACTTGGCACAATGCAGTCAGGCAAGAACCGTTCTCCTGGAAATTGCCAAACCCAGACTCGTCCATCGGATTGCCAGACAGAGAAGCGTGATTGGTCACTCCAGAGAACACGTCTCCACTGCTCTAGAGTCCAGTGGCGGCGTGCTTTACACCACTGCATCAGACGCTTTGCATTGCACTTGGTGATGTAAGGCTTGGATGAGCTGCTCGGCCATGGAAACCCATTCCATGAAGCTCTCTACACACTGTTCTTGAGCTAAACTGAAGGCCACACGAAGTTTGGAGGTCTGTAGCTATTGACTCTGCGCACTGTGCGCCTCAGCATGCACTGACCCCGCTCTGTGATTTTACGTGGCCTACAACTTGAATTCACTGAGCTCCTGAGAGCGACCCATTCTTTCACAAATGTTTGTAGAAGCGTCTGCATGCCTAGGTGCTTGATTTTATACATACATACATACATATATACATATACATATACACACACACACACATATTTATATATATATATATACACTCACCTAAAGGATTATTAGGAACACCATACTAATACTGTGTTTGACCCCCTTTCGCCTTCAGAACTGCCTTAATTCTACGTGGCATTGATTCAACAAGGTGCTGAAAGCATTCTTTAGAAATGTTGGCCCATATTGATAGGATAGCATCTTGCAGTTAATGGAGATTTGTGGGATGCACATCCAGGGCACGAAGCTCCCGTTCCACCACATCCCAAAGATGCTCTATTGGGTTGAGATCTGGTGACTGTGGGGGCCATTTTAGTACAGTGAACTCATTGTCATGTTCAAGAAACCAATTTGAAATGATTCGAGCTTTGTGACATGGTGCATTATCCTGCTGGAAGTAGCCATCAGAGGATGGGTACATGGTGGTCATAAAGGGATGGACATGGTCAGAAACAATGCTCAGGTAGGCCGTGGCATTTAAACGATGCCCAATTGGCACTAAGGGGCCTAAAGTGTGCCAAGAAAACATCCCCCACACCATTACACCACCACCAGCAGCCTGCACAGTGGTAACAAGGCATGATGGATCCATGTTCTCATTCTGTTTACACCAAATTCTGACTCTACCATCTGAATGTCTCAACAGAAATCGAGACTCATCAGACCAGGCAACATTTTTCCAGTCTTCAACTGTTCAATTTTGGTGAGCTCGTGCAAATTGTAGCCTCTTTTTCCTATTTGTAGTGGAGATGAGTGGTACCCGGTGGGGTCTTCTGCTGTTGTAGCCCATCCGCCTCAAGGTTGTGCGTGTTGTGGCTTCACAAATGCTTTGCTGCATACCTCGGTTGTAACGAGTGGTTATTTCAGTCAAAGTTGCTCTTCTATCAGCTTGAATCAGTCGGCCCATTCTCCTCTGACCTCTAGCATCAACAAGGCATTTTCGCCCACAGGACTGCCGCATACTGGATGTTTTTCCCTTTTCACACCATTCTTTGTAAACTCTAGAAATGGTTGTGCGTGAAAATCCCAGTAACTGAGCAGATTGTGAAATACTCAGACCGGCCCGTCTGGCACCAACAACCATGCCACGCTCAAAATTGCTTAAATCACCTTTCTTTCCCATTCTGACATTCAGTTTGGAGTTCAGGAGATTGTCTTGACCAGGACCACACCCCTAAATGCATTGAAGCAACTGCCATGTGATTGGTTGATTAGATAATTGCATTAATGAGAAATTGAACAGGTGTTCCTAATAATCCTTTAGGTGAGTGTATATATATATATATATATATATATATATATATATATATATATATATATATATATATATATATACACACACACACATATACACATACATATACATATATATATATATATATATATATATATACATACATACATACATACATATACACACACACACACACACACACACACACACACACACATATATATATATATATATAAAAAATTATATAATCGCCACTGGGAATAAATTCTTGAGAAAAAAATTCTGGACAACAACAAGAGTAATCAGAATTTGAGGGGAAAATGTGTTTGCCATGAAAAAATATCTTAATGCTACTAAAATGAACATTTTAATTTTAGGGTGATTCACCCTTTAATATTTAAAACCAATAAAACAGAAAGTGAAAAGAAAGCTTTATTCAAAAAGAGTACAGAGAGTACACGATAAAAGGATTTACTTTGTTTGGGTGAACTACTTTAAGAAGAATGCTTTATTTGAATCTTTAATGATAATAAAGTGTGAATGTGAACGAGAAGAAAGACAAGTTGAGGAAAACACTACCCTGAAGGTTCTTGTTAAAAGTAACAAACCCATCAAACACTTTTAAAGTGCTTCATTTGACAGGTTTAAGATCAAAACAATCAATGCCGTTTTCAAAAAAAACTATCAGAATCCATCTTCATTCCAATTAGTGACTGATCTCTACTGGTCCACTGAGATCCTTTCAGACGTCACAGAATAAATCCATAGCAGTTACAGACCTACATGAATCTACATGATCTCCTCTCTTCCCCTGAACATGCTAACAGGACTCATGGGGTTCACATGGAAAGTTTCTGCATCAGTCAATAACAGCTCTGTATCGAATAACACTTGCTCAAACCTGAGGTTATTGGCAGTTTAGACTGAGGGGACAAATTACACCTTTGCACAAAAAAATGGGTTAGATGCAGAATATTTTTTATGTGCTTATTTAAATAAAGTATGCATTACATTTAAGGATTTTTTTCGTATTCTTGCATATATAAACTGAATAGAACATTACATTTTATTATTGTTTTATTAGTGGCAAGGCAAGGCAAAAAAAAAAAGTTAAAATCTAAATTAATGGCTTTTCAACACTACTTTCTGCTTACAAATGAAAACGCTTCTTACTGGATCAATTACGGGAGACATCACAGTCATTACATGTGTGATGTCCTGTTAGAACAAATGGTGCTACTAAAATAAATACTGAGTTATAAATTTACTAGTACTTAATCTATTCTACTCACACTAAGTTCATAATTTTCTACAAAAAAACATAAAATTGAGAATATCATATGATTAAAACATAATATAATTAAAATGTAAATAAATAATTAATATAATTACAAAATAATATAATTTAATAATTACTTTAATTACATATTATGAAAATATAAAATATTTATAAATTTTATAATAAAATTATTAACGCATTTAACGGACCCGCCCCGTCCCAGACCTACGTGGGTCATCTTACATTTCATACAGTTGATTGGTGACGAATATGAAGCAGAGCAACAACTGACTGTGTGATGGAGCCTATAGAATGCAGTTATATGCCCCTAAAATTCAAGATATCATGAGTTTTTGTCTCATATTCATATCATGAAATAGTTAAGCAATATCACGAGTGCAATATTACACAAGTGATGTTTTTGTCCCGAATGGCACGAGTGCAAATGTGACAGTTCAATAAATAAGAAGTTAACATTGTGTTTTATTTTAGACACAATATTTTCTGTTTTTGCTCAATTTTGCCAAATGAAAACATTACCTATAAAGCAAGGGCAGAACTGTTGTGTGTCTCAGAGCAACACACAGGGGCGTTTCGTTTCTGAATGAATCTGCGTTTTCAGAGAATCAATCGTGTGAACCAATGATTCAATGGCCCATTCAAGAGCCATTTCCTCCATTCCTGAATGTTGAACGAATCAAATGAATAAATGACTCAATGACTTACTCATTTAGACATTTACCGTCGCCTACTGGCAGGTTTAGTTTCTTATTTATAGTATAATTTCATTAAATTATTTCATATTTACATATTTATAAAAAGAAACTGGTAACACTTTATAATAACTGCATGCTATAAATAATTAATTAAGCATTAATAAATTGTTAATTTATCATTTATAAAGCATTAAGACATTAATAAGCAGTTTATAAATACATATTTATAAGCATATCTATAATGTTTAATAATTGTATTTTCATACTTTATTAATGATAAATTTATCAACCAGTTACTTTAGAGTTGTCAGTGGTTCATAAGAATAATGACTTTAAATTATCTTTTGGGAGTAATTTCTAAGCCAAATTTGTCGTGCAATTAATTTGCGATTAATGATATTAATTAATTAGATTCAATTTTTTAATCGGTTGACAGCCCTAATATTAATTAAATATAATGAAACTACCAATATATATATATATATATATATATATATATATATATATATATATATATATATATATATATATATATATATATATATATATATATATATATATATATATATACACACACACACACACACACACACAGCTCTGGAAAAAATTAAGAGACCACTTAACATTGAGTCTAGGTTGAGTTTTTTTATTGTTGAAAATGTTGGATGCTGTTGGATGCTGAATAATTCCTTTATAGGGGCCCAAACTTACTTCATGTATCCAAACTTAAGTCAGAGAATGACAACTTTTTGGCATCTTAAGGAAACTTTGAACTTTCGAGTTTGTGTGTGTGTTTCTCATCTCATCCTGTGGTTTTGGTCTTTTATGGGCAACGGCCATTCCAGCATCAACATCCCATGACACACAATGTGCAAGAAATACAACCACACACACACACACACACACACACACACACACACACACACACACACACACACACACACACACTGATCTGTGTGGTCCGCATCCAACTCATCTAATGCAGAACTGGCCTCATAACTCTAAATACTTCCTGTCCGCACAGGAAGCAGAATCCTCCAGGCAGCCTGGAGCTATTAAAGTCTTTCAATACCAAACTTTTACAGACACAGAGGCTTCAAAGAGAAACACACAGTGTTCTTACTCATTTGTGAAGCAGCTGGGTGCTATCTACACCCACCACAGGAAACGCATAAACATTAGATGGAAAAACAATATCCTTAAAACCGGTCTCAATGGAATGGAGACGGCAGAATGCACTGCGGTAATACCGGCAACTTGTTAGTTTTAGGACAAAACAGGGATTCATACATGGAAGACGACCTTTCAGTGAGCAAAGAAGTTGTTCTACAATAACATTTGAATGCATTGCTTTGGTTGTGAAAAAGAGGGAGAAAGGAAAAAAAGATCATAAAAACTGACAGGGCTGGTTTAAAATAAGTCCATCATAAAACCATAATGAACCACTCACTTTAACACAAGATGGTAACCAAGAAGTGCTCAAAAACAAAACAACTAATCAATGCATAATAAGAGATACTAAAAAGTTTCTTTTTGGGCTGAACAGAATAAACTATTTAATACAGGTATTCATAATAATATAATACCAAATAATTCATATTACTTACTATAATGCATTTTTTTTTCCAAAATTAATTTGTTTGCTAAAAGGGAATTTTGTCACACAATTTTCAAAAATCTATACAGTCATAAAAATAAAGGTTCCAAAAAGGGCTTTTTGCAGCGATGGCATAGAATAACTATTTTTGTTTCACCAAAGAACCTTTCAGTGAACAGTTATTAAAAGAAAAAAAATGTCTTCGTTTGAAGAACATTTTAAAAATCTAAAAGAACTTTTTCCAGTATAAAAGAACCTTTCGTGCATTGGAAAGGTTCTTAATTGGAACCATCGATGCAATAAAGAACCTTTATTTTTAAGAGTGTAGTTTCTATGAAGAGTATAAGGCATTTTTTATATATATAACGGTTTTATAACTATGGTAAAATACAATGCAATTTGGTGTTGTTCAATGTATCACACATTAAAATATTACATCCATTATTGATATAAGAACATAAAACAGATTAATAATGGGCGTTATAATGTTTTGCGAACATTACAGGGTTATTTTCGTTAACAAACGATTAAAAACATTTGTTAATTGAAATTAAGGTCAAATTAAATAAAATCGAAATATCGAAGTTTAAGCTGAAACACTAAATTTAAAAGTTATAATATTTAAAATAATAATAATAATAATAATAATAATAATAATAATAATAATATTACAAATAAAATTAAACTTACATTAAAACAAAAATAAAATGAAAATACAAAAAGCTCATTCAAAATATTAAATAAAAACTATAACAGTATATAGATAATACTGTTGTGAATTAACAACATCCCCGACCACTGAACATCACATTTACATGATCATCAGCGTCTGGTTTGCTTTAAAAGCGTGTAAGTCAGAGGAAATAATGCCAGATGATTGACATTAGCACATGTACCCAAAATGCAACTCCACCCTTAAATAAAATCTGAGAAAATAGCATAATTATTCAATTTAGCCACCATAAACACTGACCTTTGCTTACTTGCACATAACCAAAAACTGTCGCTTGGCACGCACAGCTATGCTAACTTATGAGCTAACCGCTAACACCGTCAGTGCGCCACAACTCTACAGAACAGCTTTAAAAAGCAAGTTCTGCGCCGCCACTATAATGTACAATTAGTGTTCTTGGCCCTGCGCTCCCCCGTCATTAGCAGAGTTGCTACGAGCATTTATGTAAACGGTACGTGTTGCTACCGCGGGTGAGCATTATCTCCACCCGCCAGGAACGACTATGCCAACAGCACACGAGCGCTGCCTGCCAATACCTCTGCCCTCCGCCAAGAAAGAAAGGAAATAAAACAGCACACTGAAGGAGAAGGAACAAATAAAATTAAACGCTGACACTGCTGGAGAAAAAATGGCTGACATTTCAGAAGAACGTGCCATAATGCCGTTTTAGTGCTACAGTTTTTCTTTTGGCAGGATCATGCTCTTCCTAATGAGGTAAAATGAAGAGAGAGAGAGTTTAGTGTGACTCAGGAGAAGTTTTGACTGGGTATCAAGAACTAGTTCTTATTTAGATGATTGTGCCACCACTGAAATTATGCTTTAGCTAAGAGTTTGTAATGTATGTGAATTGAAAGAATTGAATGATATACATTCTGCACAACCTTAACTGAATCACAAATGACTCTTTTGAGAGGTTCTTGATCTTAGTTTCAAATCTCACATGAATCAGTCTAAATAACAAAAGAACCATTAATGGAATCATTAAGAAACCAGAATCTAAATCAGAACAACAAACTCACAGAACTATCTAGACCAATTCACAAATGACTCTTTTGAGCAGTTCTTTTAAATTAACTGTTGACAGTTTGAATCGGTCTAAAAGAATTGTTAATTGAATCAATTTGTCAAAAGAAACAAATCAGACAAACAAAACATGTCAGTGGTTTGAATCGGCCTAAATTACTAAAAGAATCGTTAATGGAATCATTAAGAAACCAGAATCTAAACTAGATAAACAAACTCAACAAAAAGAACTATCTAGTCCAATTCACAAATGACTCTTTTGAGCAGTTGATTTTAATGAACTTGTCAAAACACTCAATATATCAAGTGCTGACAGTTTGAATCGGTCTAAAAGAATTGTTAGTTGAATCATTTAAAAAAACAGAATAAAAATCAGAAAGACAAACATACAGCACGAACCATTCTGATTTACGAATGACTCTTTTGAGCGGTTCTTTTCAATGAATTTGTCAAAAGACTCATAAAAGACCAAAACACTCAATATATCAAGTATTAATAGTCTAAATCGGTCTAAAGTAGGGCTGGGCGATACAGCAAAAAAATCATATATCTGTATTTTTTGGTTGAATGGCGATACACGGTATATATCCCGGTATTTTCTACGTTTTTCTATTTGGATAAAAAAAATCTGTACTTATTTTAATAATAATTTTATTTCACATCCTGCCCAATTATGTCCTAAAAACAGTGTTGATATTGAAGGCTAATAAACAAAAACAGTGAATGTAATGTAGGCTATGCAATATATTATGTGCAAAAAGGGGGTTTACAATCTAAAAACAAAATTAATAATTTTGTTTTTAAATTCACTAAGCTAAAAATGAAAATAAACAAAAGCATATTAGCCTATATTTGATTACCCCATTATAATGGTCACTTTCATAAAAATATACTTACTTGCAGGTTTAAAATTCCACATATGGCACATTTACAACAACAATTTTTTTAGAAATATGTATACTTTAGTCAGAATTATTGCGTTCCTATTCTATTGCACTCCGTCTGTTTGGCGCGAATGCACGCGGTGGCGCTCATTCACGGAAGCCTGAATTTTAGCGGAGATTCACTTGCAGAGGGCTCGTCCTCTCCTGACAGCAAAATGGACATATTTGTATGACTTTCTAACATTTACAGATAGAGAATATACCTGTGAAATGTAAGTTATGCACTGAGGAAAGCACCACATTTCAAACGCTTAAACACCGCAAGTATTTATCTGTCTGTCAGCACCAAGCAGCAACCTCCCCTAGTTTCTCTTGAAGCCAATACGGAAGTGATTTAAACTGCAATTCATCGACTGGCCGCTAGAGACAGGCTCCAAAAGGGAGCAGAATCTCATTGAGCCCCATGTTAAAATGCCCAACTTTACAGCAGAAAAAAACATGTTTACAGCCTGGTACAAATTGTGGTTTTGGTCTATATAGCTAATTTTGCCCTTCATGACAACTGTGAGGGGGTGAATTGTTTTTATAACTCATCCGTTTAAATTATATTAAGCCTTAAAGTGCTGCATAATTAAGGGCGTGGCCACTTGAGTGACAGATGGATTGCCATTTGTCTGCTGTCTGTTAGCCATCACGTCACCTCAGCTCCACCCACGTCCCGCCTCTTTGCCCATTTTCAGTTATCCGGGTGTGACGCGCTGCCAAGATGGCACTGGCCAGCTCGACCCTACTTTACGCTTCAAAACTGCTCTTCAGAATCCTATGGGTGACGTCACGGACACTACATCCATATTTTTTTACAGTCTATGGTCAGCACAAGTACCGTATCTCTCAGAGCATCTGACAGGGCAAGCTGCTTTAAACTATACATGTTAACTATATCTTAACAGTTATTTTGAAGCCCTTAATATAAAGCATGTGTCATGTTTACGACAAATTGTATCATGCACTTTCCCTGCATCAGCTCATTCTGCGTACTCCGCTGTTTTTCAGATGCGTTTGTATCAACCCACTGTATATCGATATAAACGGTATTGCCTCATTCCATATCGTTTCTAAAAAATATATCGATATATTTTACAAACTCGATATACCGCCCAGTCCTAGTCTAAAGTACTACAAAGAAATGGAAAAATTAAATTTTGGAACTAATTAAGAAACCAGAATCGAAATCAGAACAACAAACAAACTGCATAAACTATTACGATTCACAAGTTGCTGTTTTGAGTGGTTCTTTCTAATGAATTTGTCAAAAGACTCAATCTCAACCTCTCTATCAGTTCAAATTGGTTTAAACACTATAAGAATCATTTTGAATCAGTTTAAAATACTAAATGAATTGTTAATGGAACTACGAAACCAGAATCTAAACCAAAACAACAAACATAAAGAACAACATAGTCCAATTCACGTAATAGAATTCACGTTAGAGGTTTAAATCATCATTAAGAAACCAGAATCTAAATCAGAACAAACATACAGAGCAACATAATTAAATTCCCTAATGTGTCTTTTAAGCAGTTTTAAAGAATTGGTCAAAAGACTCACGTGTTGTAAGTTTGAATCGATCTGAAGTACTAAAAGAATCGTTAAAAAATAAAATTGAAACCAGATCAAACATACAGAACAAAGTCACGAACGACTCTTTTGAGAGATTATTATTAATGAATGGGTCAAAAAAAGAGCAAATCAGTCTCAATCTCACGTGTTATCAGTTTGAAACAGTCTAAAGTGTTAAAAGAATCGTTAATGGAAATATTAAGATTCCATTAGGAATTTAAACATTAAGGAATGATCTGCTACAGCTCGCATGCTAAACCTCTTCTGACAGTTTGAATCGGTCTAAAATAATTGTTAATTGAATCAATTTGTCAAAAGAAACAAATCAGACAAACAAAACATGTCAGTGGTTTGAATCGGCCTAAATTACTAAAAGAATCATTAATGGAATCATTAAGAAACCAAAAAGAACTATCTAGTCCAATTCACAAATGACTCTTTTGAGCAGTTGATTTTAATGAACTTGTCAAAACACTCAATATATCAAGTGTTGACAGTTTGAATCGGTCTAAAAGAATTGTTAGTTGAATCATTTAAAAAAACAGAATAAAAATCAGAAAGACAAACATACAGCACAAACCATTCTGATTTACGAATGACTCTTTTGAGCGGTCCTTTTCAATGAATTTGTCAAAAGACTCATAAAAGACCAAAACACTCAATATATCAAGTATTAATAGTCTAAATCGGTCTAAAGTAGGGCTGGGCGATACAGCAAAAATACATATCTCTGTATTTTTTGTCCCTAATGTGTCTTTTAAGCAGTTTTAATGAATTGGTCAAAAGACTCACGTGTTGTAAGTTTGAATCGATCTGAAGTACTAAAAGAATCGTTAAAAAATAAAATTGAAACCAGATCAAACATACAGAACAAAGTCACGAACGACTCTTTTGAGAGATTATTATTAATGAATGGGTCAAAAAAAGAGCAAATCAGTCTCAATCTCACGTGTTATCAGTTTGAATCAGTCTAAAGTGTTAAAAGAATCGTTAATGGAAATATTAAGATTCCATTAGGAATTTAAACATTAAGGAATGATCTGCTACAGCTCGCATGCTAAACCTCTTCTGAGCTTCGTTTGCTCTGTTCCAGATGAAGCCATGGCAAAATATGGGAAACAAAAACCAAAACATAAACATGGTAACATGCATTTTACAATGACAGGGCAATACAAATGGCAATGTTGCTTAAACTAAAGCCACCGACTCTGCCAGAGGACATGCTCTTTTATATTGTTGTTTACAACGTGGCACGATATTTTCATGTTACATAAAAGGATGTGCGATATTATTCAGGAAACAAAAGCCTTGCAAAATGTCCAACCAATCAAACTGTTGATTGTCAACAGCCTGTGCGTCTCAGTTTCAGTGCATCTGAGGTGACCGGGTGTTTTGCTACCAAAGTCAACAAACATTTCATTCACTTTAATTCAGTGTGTGTATCACAAACATCATGCAATGAAACACGATCTGTTTGTGTTCCACGTTGGCTAAATGGAAGTGTTAGAAGTTGGTTCTATAACAGTTGCTCACCTTTCTGATCTCAAACAAGATCCAGTTTCTGGACCAATGCAAATAAGCCCATCTGTGATGCTGGACCACGGCCTGACTGCACATTTACTCAACATGAACACAAACGGACTCACCTGATAACCACAGTAGTGTCTAACACAAACACACACTCACATAAACTACATACTTTCATAATTACAAAGTCATTTTTTTTATTTAATCTAAAAAAAAAAAAAAAAAAAGGAACAAATTTAGTTGAAATCTTAAGATTTCATCTTATATATTAAGTATTACTACATATATACCCACTCCTGTTCAAAAGTTTGGGGTCGGTTAGACTTTAATGCTTTTGAAAGAAGTCTCTTATGCTTAAATTAAAAGAACTGTTTTCTGTTTGAATATACTGTATGCTAAAATATAATTTATTCCTGTGATCAAAGCTGAATTTTCAGCATCATTACTCCAGTCTTCAGTGTCACATGATCCTTCAGAAATCATTCTAATGTGAGGATTTGCTGCTCAAGAAACATTTATGATTATTATCAATTTTGAAAACAGTTGTGCTGCTTCATAATTTTGTGCAAACCGTGATACTGTGATTTTTTTTTTAGGATTCCTTGATGAACAGAAAGTTTAAAAGAACAGCGTTTATTTAAAATAGAAATGTTTTGTAACATTTTGTCACTTTTGGTCAATTTAATGTCCTTGCTGAATAAAAGTATTAATATCATTTAAAAAAAAAAAAAAAAAAAATCTTACAGATAAATATATACTAGGGGTGTAACGGTACATGTATTCGTACCGAACCGTTTCGGTACAGGACTTCCGGTACGGTGCACGTGTGTACCGAACGGTTCTGAATGCAATCTTTAACAGTTAACAGTAGGCTTGTTTTACGTGCGGAACATACTTCAATCCGAGTTCCCACACGAACATTAAGTATTCAATCCATTTTATCACGAAATTCAAATGATAAATACCGCTTTGACGCTTTAATGTGACGTGACAGATCGCTGTATAGGCGTGGCAGTGCGGCGCGCGAATGAACGCGATCATCTCTTCCTAGTCAAAGAATAAACATGAATCAACATCTGATTCTGAAGGTATGTTGAGAATACATTACAACTTACTGAAACGTATCACATATTGTGTAATCACTCAATCAGTGTTTCAACGGTGGAAAGACGTCAATAAAACAGCTTGTAAACAATGCCACGTAACATTACATTTACCTCAGGAGTCATTCAGTGTCCACAGCTGTTAGTTCACTAGAGAAATGAACTCTTTCGCTAAATATATGCACTATATTAGCCTATATATTCATTTAATTCCACTTAACCTGTTAGTGATGTCTTGATTATTTAATGTTTAAATAAATCTGTCATGAAAATGACAGCCACTGTGTATAAATGATTATATTTCAACAATGAATTGGAGTAAAAACATCATTTTATAATTAGATTTAGAAGTTAATGTGAAGTTCACATGTTTGCATACAATGTGTTATTTGAGTGTTGATTATTATATCTAAAAATAAATAGCTACTGAATTTAGGCTAATTTAGGCTCTGTTGTTATATTATAGTAATGCGCAAGGGCTCCCTATATAGTTTACACTTTACAGCATTAGCAGAGAGAGTTTTTTTTAATCTTTAAGAAACTTTTAGTTCTAATTGAATTAATTTAACGACAGACACAATTTGTTTAGCAATTATTTAGTTTCCTCTTCCCTGCTGTACCGAACCCGTACCGAACTGTGACTTCAAAACCGACGTACATACCAAACCGTCAGTTTTGTGTACCGTTACACCCCTAATATATACACATATATATATACACACTCATATACCAGCCACTTTATTAGGTACAGCTGTTAAACTCGTTAACGCAAATGTCTAATCAGCCAATCACATGACAGCAATTCAATGCATTTTGGCATTTAGGGGCCGTTTACACGACACCCCGTTCATTTACACGACAACAGCAATTTGGGGGCCTGAAAACACAAACTTTTGATAATGGGTTTCAAAGTGCAAGTTTTTGAAAATGAGACCGTTATCGTCGCTGTGTAACAAAAACGTGAATCTGTGAAAACGGTGATGTCATGCGTATTAAGTGTTTAGTCTATACTATAGGCGTGCGCGTTTGGCGCGAGTCTGCTCTGTGAAAGAATGCGTATGAGCGCAGGAGCGCACACAGTCTGCTCCGGTCCAGAGAGTCTCTGGCAGAGACACGATAGCACAGAGCGGGTCATATGCGCGAGCCGGTGCAGACCACAAAATGCTTCGGATCCATTTGAAACATCTTTAAAATCAACTACATGGCTGATTTCAAAAATGTATCTGGCATCGTGACAGACATTGTCACTTTGAACTGATGTATAGTTTAGTTTAAGTGAACGAGGATAATTTTGATAAAGTTGTATATCTGTACAAAGAAAAAACTTCTCAGTTTTTAGTACATTGTTGTCATGTAAACATACCCGTAGGCATGTAGACAAGAGCATCAGAATGAGGAAGAAAGGTGATTAAAGTGACTTTGAATGTGGAAGTTGTTGGTGCCAGACGGGCTTGTCTGAGTATTTCAGAAACTGCTGATCTGCTAGGATTTTCACACACAAACATCTCTAGGGTTTACAGAGAATGGTATGAAAAAAAGAAAATATCCAGTGAGTTGCAGTTCTGTGGGTGAAAATGCCTTGCTGATGCCAGAGGTCAGAGGAGAATGAACAGACTGGTTCAGCTGATGGAAAGGCAACAGTAACTCAAATAAGCACTCGGTACAATCAAGGTCTGCAGAAGAGCGTCTCCGAACGCACAACACGTCCAACCTTGAAGCAGATGAGCTACAGCGGCAGAAGACACACCGGTGCCACTCCTGTCAGATGAGAACAGGAAACTGAGGCTACAATTCACACGGGCTCACCAAAACTAGACAATAGAAGATTGGGAAACCGTTTCCTGGTTTGATGAGTCTCAATTTCTACTGTGACATTCAGATTGTAGGGTGAGAATTTGGCGTAAACAACATGAAAGCATGGATCCATCCTGTCTTGTATCAGCGTTTCAGGCTGCTGCTGGTGTAATGCGTATTTTCTTGGCACACTTTGGGCCCCTTAGTACCAATTGAGCATCGTTTAAACGCAACAGCCTACCTGAGTATTGCTGACCATGTCCATCCCTTTATGACCACAGTGTACACATCTTCTGATGGCTACTTGCAGCAGGAAAACACGCCATGTCACAAAGCTCAAATCATCTCAAACTGGTCTCTTGAACATGACATTAAGTTCATTATACTTAAACAGTCACCAGATCTCAGTCCAATAGAGCACCATGTGGTGGAACAGGAGATTTGAATCATGGATGCAGCAGACAAATCTGCAGCAACTGCAGATCATGTCAATAAGGACAAAAATCTCTGATGAATGTTTCCAGCATTTTGTTGAATCTATGTCATGAAGAATTAAGGCATTTCTAAAGGCAAAACTGGGCCCAACCCGGTACTAGCACTGGCTTGAGTGTGAGCGTGTGTGTATATACAGTATATATAAAATATAGAATAGTTAGTCAGTTGATAGATGACTTACCTTATAATTCTTTGGGCAGCGTACTGGTGTAGGTTACGAAACTGGGCTGACATGTTGGCTAAGGCAGCCAGGCAGTTCGTGTGGAGGTATTTATCCTGAAGGAGGGGAAATCAATAAAACCATGCATAAATAATTTATGTTGTTTCTTCTCGCAGGGCAAAACAGAATGAAATGACTCCATTATACTTTGAATATAAAAACCTGCTCTGTTCATTGGACTCCCTGGACTGAATGCGTTCACAGATCTAATATAAAAATTCAGCAATCTTGTAAATCTCATGAGCTGGTTGTTGTGAGTCTCGCTGTTACATAATAAATTTGCATGTGCCCACGGCCAAAGATCTGGATATTTATGGAGCTTCACTTTTAAATGATTGCTTTTGTCATTGGTTCTGGTCTCACCCTGGTCCGCGTCATGTTGAACTGGATGGTTCGAATCACAACCAGGATCAACAGACTGCCTAGAGAGATCTCTGTTAGAACACGCTCAGTATACCACGAGATGTTCTTCAACACCTGAGAGAGAGAGAGAGAGAGAGAGAGAAAAGAGAAAGCGAAAAATAAATAATACACAAGTTGTCCCTCTATTTAAAGGGTGATGCAGAGTTTTATTGCATGCTAAAACTAAAGCTAAGATGAAATCTACTGACATCAAAATATTTTAGTAACACTTTACTTAAAGCCTTTATATGTAATGCATTATAAAAGTATTTCTAATGCATTAATTATGCCTTTTAATGCACCTTATAATGCATTGTATGATCTCAAGAATAATAGTGGGCGACATTTGACTCTCGAGTTGGGGGGGGGGGGGGGGGGGGGTTTGGTGGGGCAAGATTTTTTTTTTTTTTTTTTGTAGGCCTACCTGCATCAGCAAAGTATTCGCAGAAATTAAGCAAACTAGTTTAATTTTGCTTGTTACTTGTTTATTTAAATAATTAATACATTTTGTAATTAATTTATTTAATAATTGATCCTACTTAAATTTGTTATCACAGGAAATTATGCGCTCAAAATGTATCATTGTTTGTCCATCATTTTGCCTGACCATAAAGAACAATGCCACATCGCAGTATTGAAAATATTTGCATCTTAAACCATGAGGGCGAGCCAGTGGATATCATATCACAATGTGCAAACTTTGCGCGAGAGTTATGCCGGTGAAGAAGTCTCAAACGGCAGTCAATTATTCACTACAGAAAGTGAAAGTAAAAACTAACCGAGCTTATGCAATCTGATGCTGCATTAACGGTGCATATTCTCTTAGAGACGATGAGAGATTAATCAAATTTATTTTCTTAATATTTCTGAAAAAAAATTATTATCGAGAAGTATTTTGTGTTAAACAAGTTGTTTTTTAAATGAGGAGTAAGCTAATCTAACTAATCTTTATATCATCGCAGCGCTTCGGTTATGCGTTGATGCACTGTGAAATATTGCGAGGCATATGAATTGTAATATTAATTTAATAATAAAAGTAGCCTAATCATAATAATTTAATATGCCTTCCGTGCCCGTCCGCTACTCCACTGTGAAGGCCTAAACGGCGTCCACAGGCACGACATCAAGCGATTAATGTTTTATCCAAATCCACATGAATGGCCCGTTCAATGTTCAGTAGCTTTTACTGCAATGTCCGAGTCTCTCCTGTCTCATGGTGTTTCTCGTCGTGCGTTTTCAGTCGGCGCAAACAAGAACAATTCTTTCACACGATGTGGTGTTCATCTGCACAGTCAAGAATAACTTAAAGAGGTTGCCGTTTACTAGACTGTAGTGATGTGACGGTGAGGAAATTTTCCCACCGGCTAATCGACGTGTGCCAACACGTTAATACCAGTATCACCAGGAGGGAGGGGAGGGGGTGACGTTGGAGTTTTCCCTCTTTTGCACCTCGCTTTTAAATCGTTAATTAAAGCGAAAGTAAAATGTGCAAGACCGCACAGGCATTCATAGTGATGCGGAGCAGATCGAGTGATTTCAATTAATTCCTTTGGCACCATAAGGAATTAACTGAAAACGCTCAATCTGCTCCGAGCCAGTGGACACACACCATCATGAATGGCCGTGCGCATTTTACTTTCGCTTTAGAATTAGCGCCAATTCGGGGGTGGGTTGCTTGAATGGTGGGTTCATTGTTATTCTTAATGAAAAACACAACAACAAAACAGTACAATGACAAACTTTGACAAACGCTTTTACATTTCGGGTTGAACCCAAATGTTCTGCCGTTGTCTTGTCATTTAGCACTTCGCTCTCATGATGAATGAGATCTGAGTCCTGCTGCTGGTCTGTGCTGGGACTCTCGTTCGGCTCACACTGTGCGTTAAGTTTTTAATTGTAGCATCTGTTCACTAACTGAACTAAATGATTTTTACTACTATAAAAAAAAAATCTAAACGACGGTGGGGGCAGTGCGGTGGTGGGCAAGAACACCGGTAGTAACACCGTCAACACCGACTATCACAGCAAAGTAGACTGTAGACTAGCGTGACTCTCTGAACAGTGAGTTTTTCTTGCTTATGCTCTGAACGGGCCATTCATGTGGATTTAGATCTCGCTCAGGACGCGCGCTGTCTGTGGAGGCCTGATTAACCGCTCCAACTTGTAGCGGAGCTGACGGCTACAATAAATATGCCCCCCCCCCAATGTCGCCCATGACCACAGTTATAATACTTATGTATTAATTGAACACACCTTTAGAAAGTATAATGCATTAAAACATAACACATTTCAGATGTAACAAGGAATCTGCAAATAATATCATGTGCATTATGAATACCTTTATTATGCATTATACATAAAGGCTTTAAGTAATGTGTTACAATGCACGGATGTAATTGTTTGCAAATCACAGCCTCCAAACAAATGTTGGTGCATATACTGAAGTAACAGTGTCTGTGTGCGAGGAAAAACATGAGAACAACTGGTGGATTAAAAAAATAAATAAACGACAAATAAAAGCGCAAACACACATGCAGGCACTATACTTGCATACAGATCTATAAACATAAGCTCAATACAATAGATTGCTGCTAGCAAGCAGCTTTAGTTCTAAACATGAAAAAACTGTGTCAGTGTCTATTTCAATTTGACTTCCAGTGGTTTCACGTTTTTAATCGCGTCTGACCTCGACAGACTGAACAGAAGAAATGAACTGGAGAAGATTTCCATTTAAAATTCTGGAACTTTTCTGGAATATTTACTTTGGCAAGTTTCGAACTCCCATTTTGTACAGATTTTGTTTGAAATGACGTCACCAGTTCATTCTTCAATTTCGCTAGAAATATATCAGGGCCTTAAACCACAACAGACTCTCAAATGAAGCTTTCATGGCAGATTGAACGGTTTCATCTGATTTCACCTAACAGCGTGTGTGACCTCACCACTTCATGTATCGAGCGGTTGAAGGTGTCGTCCTCCGTGAGGATGAGGAGGATGATGAGGGCCATGTAGACATGATGAGAGTTTCTCTCCTCAACATGATACAAGATCTCAAGAATTGGCAACACCTACAGAGAAAGAAAGAGAAAATACTTTATTATTGTGGTAAAAAAAAGGTGGTCCACCAATATTGATGATCTTAACTGGCAGGGTGGCCGAAGGCCGATATAAATCCAACAGATATGATATCACACTAAGTTAAAGAAAGTAAAAACACATGCATAACAATTGATGAAATTAAATTTATATTTATGTTACATAATATCTACTAAATTAGAAATAAATAACTCGAAAATGAATTATATGACAAATCATTATCAAATAAATCGCATCATCCACGTGGATGCTGCACACTGGTGGTGGTGGTGGTTGAGGAGAGATCCCCTGATATGGATGTAAAGCGCTTTGGGTGTACAGTAGTATATATATGAAAGCACTATATAAATGCCTTCCTCCCTCCCTCCCTCACCATTATATTTTAAAAAAATCAGCAAAATAAACAGATTTATACTTTAGATGGCAACTTCTAGATTCTGTAATCAAATATTGGCCAATCAGTCAACCACTAAACAAAAACACATCCCTTTCTAAAATGTCCCATCCACAGTGAATGATTGACAGGAGTCAGGAATTTGCAACTGCATTTGAATGAATGCATTCTGCAAGCACTACGAAATGCATATGCATAATAAAAAAAAAAGCAAACGCTATAATACTTTTTCGTATACTGCTTACTTTTTTTGTTTAACAGTTCTGTCTAAACTCTTCCAACACATCAGCCAAACAGAACAACTTACTGGCCTATAATTAAAAAATACCAAATATCGTTCGACCACAAAAAAAAAAAAAATAGAAAAGAATGATTGACAAGAGTCAGGAATTTGTAACTGCATTTGAATTAATGTATATATATTCTGCAAGCAATATGAAATGCATATGTATAGGTGCTGAACATGCGTGTGCTCACCAGGTTCTCCATGTCAGTGCGGGACAGTATGTACGTCCTCATGTTGCTATTCTGGTGCAGTAGCGTGTAGAGCAGTAATGTCACCTGGTCTGATCTCTGCTGCTCGCACAGTGCTGTGTACAGACTGTTAAAGTTGATCTGAAATGTGTGAGGCTGAGGAGACGGGATGGACGAGGTATCTGAAACACACACAAGAGAGTTTCATTAGCACTTTCAGAGAAATTGATTCAATTAATTGAACTAAAGAAAACAAAAAACCAAACCTGGTCTAGTTTACCTTGAGTGTTTTTGAAGCAGGTAACAGCCTGGCGGTAGGGGTTCGGACATTCCGGTCCATCGGTCAGATTAGCCAGAACCAGCAGTAATAGCAGACTCTGATTGGACAGCGGGAGAGGGTTCTGCTCTTGCTCCGCCCCCGGTCTGCTGCCGCCCCCGCCTAACGTGAACACGCTCCACAACCCACCTGAATAACACAGAAACAGGTTCCATATGTTCCCAACATGGAGTGACTTGAATTAATTTTGAACTCAAGCATTTACAAGTCATTAGCCGGGTTTCCATTACAATACAGATTTGCGCAAAACTTTTGCAATACTTTCTAAATGTCGATAAAAACCTATTGTGAAATGATGCTTCAAATCGTGAGGCATGCTGCAGTTCACTTTTCTGAGTGATTTTCATGATTTTGTCCTCAAAGTTGATGTGTTAGAAGCAGGAAAAATGGGCAAGATTAAGGATTTGAGCGAGTTTGACAAGGGCCAAATTGTGATGGCTAGACAACTGGGTCAGAGCATCTCCAAAACTGCAGCTCTTGTGGGGTGTTCCCGGTCTGGTCAGTATCTATATAAAGTGGTCCAAGGAAGGAACATGGGCGGCCAAGGCTCATTGATGCACGTGGGGAGTGAAGGCTGGCCCGTGTGGTCCGATCAAACAGACGAGCTACTGTAGCTCACACTGCTCAAGAAGTTAATGCTGGTTCTGATAGAAAGGTGTCAGAATACACAGTGCATCGCAGTTTGTTGCGTATGGGGCTGCATAACCGGAGACCAGTCAGGGTGCCCATGCTGACCCCTGTCCACCGCTGAAAGCGCCAACAGTGGGCACGTGAGCATCAGAACTGGACCACGGAGCAATGGAAGAAGGTGGCCTGGTCTGATGAATCGTGTTTTCTTTTACATCACGTGGATGGCCGGATGCGTGTGCGTCGCTTACCTGGGGAACACATGGCACCAGGATGCACTATGGGAAGAAGGCAAGCCGGCGGAGGCAGTGTGATGCTTTGGGAAATGTTCTGCTGGGAAACCTTGGGTCCTGCCCTCCATGTGGATACCTACCTAAGCATTGTTGCAGACCATGTACACTCTTTCATGGAAACGGTATTCTCTGGTGGACAAGTCCGATCCATGGAGGCCCCACCTCACAACTTACAGGACTTAAAGGATCTGCTGCTAACATCTTGGTGCCAGATACCACAGCACACCTTCAGGGGTCTAGTGGAGTCCATGCCTTGACGGGTCAGGGCTTTTTTGGTAGCAAAAGCGGGATCAACACAATGGTCATAATCTTATACCTGATCGGTGTAAATAATGAATTTTTTGAGCTTTGGTTTTTTATCTGACATTTATATTTTATTATATTTTAATTTATTAATTTAAAAATAAATGTAAATGGACATGATAAAGTAAATTACAACTGTAAACTACAACTGCAAGAAACCTTTAAGAGGATGGTAGAAAATGCTAAAAGAAGTACAGAATATACTGCACGTAAAACATGGCTTGCAATGGTGACGCACTTAAAAGTTGCTTCAGGCCAGAAGAGGAATAATTGAAGCAAAAGATCATTCATAGAATCTCCAGGAAGTACAATAGAGAACCGGACATGCTAATGGCTCAAAAAAAAAAAAAAAAAAAAAAAGAGCAGCCTCTTCTGCCTCAAGAGCTTCACTCTTTACAGCATCACAGGCACTCCTTTGTTCTGTTTGACTCTGTCTATTTGAAAATAAGTATTACAGCAATACACAGTGCCAGGAGAAATCATACAAGAACTTTTTATCCATTGGGAATTCTATTGGATACATTCAACATTGGGGTGAAATGGTTAACAAAAAATGAGCCAATAAAGAAAGTAGTTGCATTACATTTATTATTAAATTATGTGTTTCTTCAGAATGACAAATTGTGCAAAGAATCATGCATCACAAGACCAGGATCACGTATTAAGAAAACAAACGTCACGTTGACTTTAACATTGTGAAAACAAAAAGAGTTGGACATTTTCTGTCCAATAATGCGCAAACAGCAAGTTAATTAAGTAATTGATTTTAAAGATTTCTAATCATTCAGGCATTGTATCGGGTAGGTCGGAAAAGAGCGAGAGAGAACTGAGACGGAAATGAGACGCCTGTCTCCATGTCTAATCACTTATGGCTGGACATCACGGCCCCACGAGCAGACTGAAGCAGTCTAATCTAGAGCCAGGATGTTAACAAACATCCACCGCAAATAAAAACAACAACACTGGCAGAAAAAGTCACAGAGTAACGAAAACTGCCCTCCACCCTCCTAGACGCCTGATATCATTAAGACACTGATAACAGTAAAGGTCATTAGACTGATATTATTGGCTGACATCTCTGACATCATCATGTTCCAAAGGCACTGAGATCATGCTGGAACTGCGATGAGGTCACAAGAGAGACGCCATGGCGACCCCAGTTGACCAATGAGAGCGAGCGCAGATGCCAGAGGAGTCTGCAATCTACACATCAGAGCCAATCAGAAGCCTGTAATCACTCTCAGACACACTGACGCACTTTTATGACGGGAAAAATGATGGATGAAGAAAACACCCATTTGATTAGCACACAATCTCTAGTTCTCTCATAAACGCACTCATATGTCTGTTAGTTCACAGTTTGTCCCGTATATGGTCTGTTTCTTTCAGCGGGGGTATATTGTATATACATACTGTACACTTTTTGTGGGGCCCTATGAAATACGTTATATTTTTTCCCAAATTCCATTTTATTTTATCCCAAATATTTTTTTTAGACTCATTTTAATAGTTAAATTAAATTTTAGTAATCAAAAAGCATGTCTAATTAATTTAAATAATGAAACTTATTAAACAACAATTTATTAAAAGTTTAACAAAAATTACATGTTTTAGGGCCCTATGAAATGTGTTTTATTTTATTTCTCAAATTCTTTTTTTTTTTTTTTTTTTTTTACCAAATTCTGTTTTCTTAGTTTAATTAAATTTTAATAATCAAAAATCATGTCTAATTAATTGAATTAATAAAAACAACTAAATGTACTCATTTTTTAATTAAATGTTTTCATTTCTATGAAATGTTTTGGGGATTTCCCCCCCCCCAGAAATTGTGTGTTGTTTATTAAAATTTTTCTGTCAATCAAATGAAGGCATAAAACATTAATTTTATTTATCTTTTAATTATATGAAATTAAACAAGCATTTTTTTAACAAGCAGCTTTACTGTTAAAATGAAAACATGGATGAAATAAATGTAATAAATTTCATAATTTAAATAATAATTTAATAATAATTTATTAGTATTATTACTATTATTATTATTAGTGTTAGTATTATTATTACACTGAGATGTAGCTAAATTCTAATGTACAACAGTAATATATTTGTGTCACAATTTCTTCTAGTTAAACCAAACTTTTATTTTGACGGGTTGCCGTGAAGACCTTTGATTTTCTATCATCATAATTTCACAATTTTTTATCTCATAATTCAACTTATGTCATAATTATGAATTATGTGGCGTAAATATATTATACAATCATATATAGAAATACTAAATGATGAAAAAAAACATGCATTATCTATGATTTAAAAACAGAGCCAAATCAAATAAATTAAATATAAATAAATTGATCCAAAATAAAATAAAATAAAATAAAATAAAAAATATGACATTTATGCAGTACTGTTTCAATAAATGCTCTGGATGGACTGAAAAGCTTTGAGTTTTGAATGTTAGAGTATGTCCACAATAGTACATCAAACTCTTTAAAGCCCAATAAAGGAAAGCAAATACAAAGAAGCAAAAGTTCTGCACCAAACTATAAAAGCATTCAGTATCTGTTGTGTGCAGAAGTGTGTGTGATGTGTCTTAACCCTCTTATGTTTCTTCATTGGAGATGCTCTGGGGGTATGTGTGTGTGTGTGTGTGTGTGTGTGAGGGGAACATACAGTGATCACACACACACACACACACACACACACACACGCACACAGAAGGCAGTGTGTGTCCTGGGGTTGTTATTGTGGGCTGTGTTAACAGCGCTGCAGATGAATGAAGACATCATGGCTGCCATCCAGCAGAGCTAACACACACACACACACAGGGGTTTTCCATGCCACTAATGCTGTCAGTACAGGCGGCTGAGGGTGACAAATGTTGCTGCTAACTTCCACACACACACACACACACACACACACACACACACACACACACACACACACACACACACATTCACGTCTATGTCCTCCTTTCATAGTGCTCTTCCTGTAAAAGTCCCTGTGGATCCGTCTCTGAGAATGTCATTTAAAATTCAAAACTCACATGGCTAACAACAGCGTCTGATGTATTACTCATTATAAAGTCTGAGGGAAACATCAGATCCAGAATGAGAGTCTGATTCAGACAGCAGAGATCATGGAAGTGCCACAATTTTATATCTCATGTCGATTATGGAAGTAAAAATGCCATTAAAAACATCCATAGAGCAAATTCTTCAGCGATAACAACATATACGAGGGCTATTAAGATGGTTTATGCATCTGAAGAGTTTCTTAAAATATTTTTCCAAATTCTTGGTGAATTCACGGCTCGGGATGATTTTTATGCACACAGATACACTTGAACTGAGCATCTGGATTGATCCTTTTACCGAAATGACTCTAAAGACTGACATTTTCCTAGAAAAGCAGTTGTTGACATGAAGGCCAGCCTGTAGACGAGTGGAGAGTAAGAAGAGTTTATTCATGCGAAGCCATCTGGCAAACAGAACATCATGCATGCGTGTGTGTGTGTGTGTCAGATGAAATACATCCGCGCTGTCACAATCTCTCTAGAGAGAGTATATGTGGCACACAATGTATACATCGACATTGTCAGGATTCTTTGAAAGTCATCTGCAACATCCTAACATTGGGCTCCAGGGAAAAAAGACACAGGTGTGTGTCATGTCTGACTAGGCTAATAAACCACTTCCTGTCTGCTGCTATAAGCCCACCATTACTTCCTGTCACTGTGGTTTCAGCAGGAAATGTGCATGGTGTTCGCCTGTGCAGAGCTCACCACTATGATGCTGTTATGTAATGAGCATCGCTATAAGGTTGCTAAGGTGTTCTGAGAGGTTTCTAGGGAGTTGCTATGTGATTGTTAGGAGTTTCTATGGGGTTGCAAAAATGGTTACTTACGGCTCCAAGTCAATGGGTGTGTCTCATTCAGCTCCCGAGCTTGTGAATCAGTATATCGTGTAGACGAGTTCGGGCACTGGTAAGGACAGTAAAGGATGCTGGCTCACTACACAGTACACATTGGGACACAGATGACTCTATTTCCGGTGACGTGACAACATCCTCATTGTACAACATCACTACTGGTATTTATGAACAACAGCAGAGCTTATATGATATTACTTGTAATGTCATTTAAAGTACATTATGATAAATACTTTGCTTGTTACCTATACATGCCAACATTTCAGCCGTAAATAAATTATAAATGTTAGCTAGATTGTGTTCATTACCTGTCTAACGATGTATGTTATGCTGAAATATAATAAAATAATGGTTTCTGTTTTTAAAAACACATATCGCGTGTCGTTATCGGTCATTATGTGTAGTGAGTTGGCTCACGTGATTTGAGTTTTGCGCATCTTCCGTTAAGGGAGCATAGTGAGCATCGATGCACCCTGGGTTTTGCGGTGCATTGTGGGACTTTTTAGGGAGCGAACATTCCAGTGCACTGGAAGGATTCTGCGATTGAGACAGCCCTTAAAACGGCCGACACCCTGATCAGTGCCCTGACTACTGAAAAAGGGAGCTGATTGAGACGCACCCAAAGTAACTTAAAATTCATTACGCAAGGGTTTATGGGCAATATTAACCCAAAAAAAGCACGGTTTTCCTCGCTCATTCTCCACTCTAGGGTTGCCTATTCTCAATTTTTCCTCTCTCTCTCTCTCTCTCTCGCTGTAGTTTGAGCTGGCCAGGGCGAAGGGGGAGACGGCACTAATCCTGAATGCAGACACAGCGACGGCCTTGAGACTTACGCAGCACATACACACAATAGCAGGATTTTGTTAAAGCCAGACACAAGTTCGATAATACTTCAGCATTACATTCATTTACTAGTTAAGCACGAATGGTTAAAGGAACTGTTATTGTTACAAAAGGAGATCAAGAGTTCACACAGATTGAACACATGAAACAAAAACATCAGAATACTTCAGATATACCACGGTATTACACTAGTGTACAGTAAATCTGGAATCGATTAGGAATCTCACAAAAGCTGTCAATAACATGTCTCATGTCATATTTTGCCCCAAAATCAAATTAAACTATTTATATTAATATTTATTATTATATTAAAGTAATTTAATGTTTTATTTATATTTATAAACTAAACATAATTAATTATATTTTGCATGAAGAAAGAAGCTTTTTTAATAATAGGATATAATTAGGCATTTTTTCTCCACCAATGCTGACTACTATAATGAAAAGAAAATAAATAAAATAAATAAATATAAATATATATAGTTAGAAAAAACTATTTATACATCATAGTAGGATTTGTTGCCTTTTATTAATTAAATAAATTTAAAAATGATAAATTAAAAAATCCATTATAATAATGAGAATCTGAGAAAACGTCTGGTAAAAATGACATTGAGAATTGGTGGTCATGAAAATGAAATGTCACAATGCAAAAGTATGGTATAAACTTTATTTTCTTATGTAAACAATCATTTTGTACCCCTTTTTCCTTTGACTTTGGTGTGAAATGGGACCTGAACATGTTTTTGTGAGATACATCGTATTTGGTCTGTCTCAGAGAGCAGAAATAAGAGAACTGAATGATTACAGACGATCATAAGACACATTCAGTAGCCCTGCCCTGGCGCGCACACACACACACACACACACACACACACACACACACACACACACACACACACACACACAGGGAAACATCAACACGCCATCTTCACACAGATCACCACCCTGATTTATGAAGCACAAGTGTTTCCCAAAGAGCATTGCAGTACATAATTTATCCCTTTTTTGGGTGGATAATCACACATATCAGTTCGGTATATAAGCTTGCTTCTGCTTCGGAACAAAAAAACTTTTTTCTCACAATTGTGAGATAAAAACTTGCAATTCTGACTTTACTTCTTGCAATTCCGAGTTTATAACTTAGAATGTAATTCAATTCAGAATTGCGAGATATAAACTTCAGCCACAGAATAAAAAAAAAAAAAAAAAAAAAAAAAAAAAAATTTTAAAAAAATAAAGGTATTTGCGAGTTTATAACTCGCAATTCTGGCCTTTTTTTCAGAATTGAGATATAAACTCGCAATTGCGAGTAAAATAGTCAGAATTGTGAGAAGTCGCAATTACCTTTTTATTTTTTTCTGAATGGATTTTTGGGGGTCGCTATGTGGTTTCTAATGTGGTCTAAGTGGTTCCTAGGGAGTTGTTCTGTGGTTGCTAGGGTGTTTTGAGTGGTTTCTAGGGAGTCGCTATGCGATTGCTTAGGTGTTCTGAGTGGTTTCTAGGGAGTTGCTATGCGATTACTTACACTATATTGCCAAAAGTTTTGGGACGCCTGCCTTTACATGCACATGAACTTTAATGACATCCCATTCTTAATCCGTAGGGTTTAATATGAAGTTTGCCCACCCTTTGCAGCTATAACAGCTTCAGCTCTTCTGGAAAGGCTTTCCACAAGGTTTAGGAGTGTGTTTATGGGAATTTTTGACCATTCTTCTAGAAGCGTATTTGTGAGGTCAGGCACTGATGTTGGACGAGAAGGCCTGGCTTGCAGTCTCCGCCAGTCAAGCTCCTCCACACCAAACTCGCTCATCCATATCTTTATGGACCTTGCTTTGTGCACTGTTTTGCATTGCACTTGGTGATGTAAGGCTTGGATGCAGCTGCTCGGCCATGGAAACCCATTCCATGAAGCTCTCTACGCACTGTTCTTGAGCTAATCTGAAGACCACACGAAGTTTGGAGGTCTGTAGCTATTGACTCTGCAGAAAGTTGGCGACTTCTGAGCACTGTGCACCTCAGCATGCGCTGACCCCGCTCTGTGATTTTACGTGGCCTACCACTTCATGGCTGAGTTGCTGTTGTTCCCAATTGCTTCCACTTTGTTATAATACCACTAACAGTCGACCATGGAATATTTAGTAGTGAAGAAATTTCACTTATTGATTTATTGCACAGGTGGCAACCTATCACGGTACCACGCTTGAATTCACTGAGCTCCTGAGAGCGACCCATTCTTTCACAAATGTTTGTAGAAGCGTCTGCATGCCTAGTGCTTGATTTTATACACCTGTGGCCATGGAAGTGATTGGAACACCTGAATTCAATGATTTAGAGGGATGTCCCAATACTTTTGGCAATATAGTGTAGGTGTTCTGAGTGGTTTCTAGGGAAGTTGCTATGTGATTGCCAGGAGTTTCTATGCAATTGCAAGTAAAAAAAGTTGTGAGAAGTCGCAATTATCTTTTTATTTTTTTATTCTGCGGTAGAAACAAACTTCCATAGTTTGGTGTGACGTTACTCTCAAACTAGTTTCAAGCTAATACTTATTTATAAGCTACGGTCAATAGTGTTCAACATTATGAATCTGCACTGTTTTATCCATTAAAAACATTCACGCTGATAAAATGATCTGTCGAGCACAATTTTCTTTTCTGTGTTGACAAATTTCCTATTGAAACAGGAAGTTTCAGCTAATAGAAAGACCAAAAGCCAAAAAACTCCTCAGACAGATTCATTTGCCCCAAAATATTATAATATTATTATATGGCAACAAAAACAACTTGGGTGAAGTGATAAGTGATATAAATCTCTTTTAATATATAGACAAAATATAAATGTCTAGGTTATCCATCAAATTCCTGTTTCTAGGGCAGCTTAAAAACAATGTAACGTTGCAAAAAGACTATAATCCGTTTCCCAGGCAACAGTGGAATGTTCATAACTGCGAACGAATGAACCGTCAGGCGGTGGGAGACACAGAGCTCTTGAAAGTATCGTAAACGTTTAAGTCAAGCTAACATTAATATGATCCAGAAGGCTTTCCAGCACGTGTAAATCCAGAGTGACGAATTTTGGCCATCTAATCCTGCCTGAATCTTTCCATCCCGCAGCAGCGGAAACAGGATCAGGCCCAGAATTCCTACTGTGGGTGATGGGACTGACACACAGGACTTGTGTCTCCATTTAGCTGGCCTGATTTACCCGTCAGACAATGAAGACACACTGTCTGGATTCCACACACACATTCGTACGTCATCTTGGCACTGACTCACAGCTGTTAACAAGCTCATTTTGTATCTTTTGGCCACTGAGTGTCAGTCGATGATACATGTTGTTCTAGACTTTAATCGCACTTCTGACTAACTGTGCCTGTCATAGTGAAAGAGAAATCAACAAAAAGACAGAGCACTTTCAAATTGGATTTTATTACTTTCAAATTCACTAGAATTCAGGTTAGTTTTCATTTAATTCAGCAGTGGTTGTGATAGGTTACATATATAAGTGAATAACACTGATTATCTCTTCATCACGGCACCTGTTAGTGGGTGGGATATATTAGGCAAGTGAACATTTTGTCCTCAAAGTTGATGTGTTAGAAGCAGAAAAATGGGCAAGCGTAAGGATTTGAGCGAGTTTGACAAGGGCCAAATTGTGATGGCTAGAAGACTGGCTCAGAGCATCTCCAAAACTGCAGCTCTTGTGGGGTGTTCCCAGTCTGCAGTGGTCAGTATCTATCAAAAGTGGTCCAAGGAAGGAACAGTGGTGAACCGGCGACAGGGTCATGGGTGGCCAAGGCTCATTGATGCACGTGATTGGGCGAAGGCTGGCCCGTGTGGTTCGATCAAACAGACGAGCTACTGTAGCTCAAATTGCTCAAGAAGTTAATGCTGGTTCTGATAGAAAGGTGTCAGAATACACAGTGCATTGCAGTTTGTTGCGTATGGGGCTGCATAGCCGCAGACCAGTCAGGGTGCCCATGCTGACCCCTGTCCACCACCGAAAGAGCCAACAGTGGGCACGTGAGCGTCAGAACTGGACCACGGAGCAATGGAAGGTGGCCTGGTCTGATGAATCACGTTTTCTTTTACATCACGTGGATGGCCGGGTGCGTGTGCATCGCTTACCTGGGGAACACATGGCACCAGGATGCACAATGGGAAGAAGGCAAGCCGGCGGAGGCAGTGTGATGCTTTGGGCAATGTTCTGCTGGGAAACCTTGGGTCCTGCCATCCATGTGGATGTTACTTTGACACGTACCACCTACCTAAGCATTGTTGTAGACCATGTTCACCCTTTCATGGAAACGGTACTTCCTGGTGGCTGTGGCCTCTTTCAGCAGGATAATGCGCCCTGCCACAAAGCAAAAATGGTTAAGGAATGGTTTGAGGAGCACAACAACACGTTTGAGGTGTTGACTTGGCCTCCAAATTCCCCAGATCTCAATCCAATCGAGCATCTGTGGAATGTGCTGAACAAACAAGTCCGATCCATGGAGGCCCCACCTCGCATCTTACAGGACTTAAAGGATCTGCTGCTAACATCTTGGTGCCAGATACCACAGCACACCTTCAGGGGTCTAGTGGAGTCCATGCTTCGACGGGTCAGGGCTGTTTTGGCAGCAAAAGGGGGACCAACACAATATTAGGAAGGTGTTCATTATGTTATGCCTGATCGGTGTGTGTGTGTCTATGTATGTATGTATGTATGTATGTATATATATATATATAAAAAACAAAAGATAAATAAAGTGATACAGTAAATAAATAAATATATATATATATATATATATATATATATTTTTTTTTTTTTTTTTGTGTTTGTTTCAATGCAAGTTTTCACCATCTGCACCCCACATTGGTAATCACCACATCATGTCCAAGAATACTAAATATTATAAAACTAAAATGAAAACTAATTATAAAAACATTTTACTAAACTGAAATGAAATTAAAAAAAAAGAAAACCACAGCATGAAAACACATAAAACAACTAAATCAGAATGAAAAACTGAAAATGAAACTAAATAACTATTTATTTTATATTTTCTTATTACACAGAAAATTTAGCTTTTTAACCACTGCTTTTGGTTTCATTTCTTTTCAGTTTTTCCAATTATTTTCATTCATCAGTAGTTTAGTATATGCTTATTCATGCAACACAATCAAAACAAAATGCTCTGTAAATTGTTTGCATATGCTTATGTTTCATGAATTCAGTGTGTGTGTTTATAGGTTAGTGTGTCACAGCACTGTCTGATGCTCAGAGTGAGACAGACATGAATGTGTGTCTGCGTATGTGTGTGATGGACACTGGTCTGAATTCAGTCCACACAATGAGGTGTGTGTAACTCAATATTAAGTAAATGATCAAGCCAAGAGTCCAGTTCACACAATGAAAAGTGTGTGTTTGCGTCCTGCTGTTGACATGTCTGAGCGAGCCAGACAGACAGACAGACAGACAGACACAACTGTCAATAATACACACAGAACCTGTGCTCTGGATTTAGTTTTTGTCAGGCTTGTCAAACAAGAGCCTGTTCAAACAAACAGAACAACTTTATCAGTGACAGAGTCAGATGGAGACAAAGCTGACCAGAGGAGCAAGCGAATCAGGTGTATGTGGGGATTTTTCACATGCAAATTCAAGAGAAACTGGGCTGAAGGGTTTATTTACAACCAAAACAAATATTATCTGAAAGAGTAATCAGACCCTGCTCAACCTCGACGGACCCGGACATTCATCTTACAACACTGGCATCGTTTAAGCAAATGATGCTGCTGAGACATAACCAACAAACACACATCAACACTAGCTATGTTTTCATCCGCTTATCTGTATGTGAATTTCTGGATATTGCATAAAAACATTGGCTGGAAATGCCAAAATCCACATAAAAATGTGCATAAAAATCGTATACGCTCAATTGAGGTGGATAATTTGTTTATCCGATAAGAAGATAAAACGACATTGAAAACACATTTACTGAATAAATCCCTCGACGCATAACAAAAACTCATGTCACTTTGCCTAAACAGCGGACCGATCAAATCGCACAGCATCTCAAATGTTGGTTTGATCGTTCTGAAATGCCTGATCCAAAGTCTGTCATCAAAATGATTTGGTTTAATTCATGTTCCTCATTCGATTGCGTTCCCAAACACCAGCATTCGAATGCAAGATAACGAGACGCAAGTCATTTATGATGAACGTAAAAAGAGCCACATTGGCTTCCCCAATTGCAGCAACTTCCTTTTTTCTTTTTTTTTTTTACAGATATTTTGCCCCAATTTCCCAGAAAGTTAAATTTTTTGTTCTCTTGAACACATGGGATGGGTGCTTTATTTGCAAATGTTCCCATTTTGAGCATAAGTTAAATTCGCAACTTTGGGTGGAAACATAGCTATTATCACCCAGAGCCAGAGTGTGAAGTTGAATGTTTATATACACTATTGAAGGAATAATTTACCCAAAAATCAATATTTTAGAGGAATCAGTTGATTGACTGAATGAATGATTTCAAATCTGGTAAACAGCTTAAGATGCATCAATTTTGGTGCATCAAACAAAAGGAATCATCCGATATTGTTTCAATATCCTAATAATACTGTAATGTACAGTTTGAGGGATGGCAAACAGGAGCAGTATGTGTGTGTTGAATGAGTGAGTGACCAGGACAGTGTGTGTTTGTACTCACTGGCGACTCCTGATGCGAGTCCGTACAGCAGCCCTCCTCCGTCTGACTGCGTCTGCAACACGTGTGTGGCAGGTGGACATTTCTCCTGTCTGATGAAGTTATACAGCAGCGTCTTCACCAGACGACTCGTCAGAGACAAACTACAGAGAGAGACAAAGAGAGACAGACATTTAGCAAACCTACCATACTCAGGGGCAAATTCACTAAACAGCTGTGTTGTTGTTATTGTTAGCTAAAACTATTAAATGTTTTAAGTAGTGCTGTCAAACGATTAATTGCATCCAAAATAAAGGTTTGTGTTTACATAATGTATGTGTGTGTACTGTGTATAATTATGTATATATAAATACACACATGCATGTATATATTTAAGGAAAAAAAAAAAAACATTTATATATAAAATTCTTAAATATAAACATGCATGTGTTTGTATTCAAATATACATAATAATTATACACAGTACACACACATATATTATGTAAACACAAACTTCTATTTTGGATGCGATTAATCGTTTGACAGCACTAGTTTTAAGTAATTGAATTGAATCTGAAAAATATAAATATTAAACTTAAATGGAAAATAGAAATGTTAACTTGTCAACTAAAGTTAAGTTGAAGTTCAAAAAAAGTTTTTTTTATAATTAACTTTCACCAAAAGAGAAATAAAAATAAATAAACGCTAAATAGAAGTATTAAAAATATGGAAAAACGACATAACACTAAAATTCAATTTCATTTAACACTAAAATTAAAATGAAAACTGAAAATATAAAAATAAAAGCTCATTCAAAATAAATACTATAAAAGTAACAAATAACTAAAATAACTTGTGCAACAAGTTATAATTCAGTGCAAAAACATGATTAAACAGTTATCTAGTTTAACTAACCACTAACCACTACTAGCCTTGTGTATATTTTCTAGTGATCTTGGCAGAATTAATTTATTAAATGATTGTCAAATGATGAACTTTTTTTTTAATTTTTTATATAATTTAGATCCATGCCAGCTACCACGGCTACTTTCATGGAAAGAGACAAGAGAAAAGTATAAAGTAAAATAATATATATATATATATTTTATTTTATTTTTTTTCACAAACAAAAACACAAAAATATACACGTATACATGCATATATGTGTATGTGTGTGTGTGTGTGTGTGTAACGATACTAGGATTTCTAACTTCGATGGGATATTCAATACCATTTTCGATTACACAGGGAAAAACTGCCATACAGATATTATTTTATCTCATAATTTTTGTCCATCCATTGAAATTCTAACCAATCAACATTTTCAATCTTCTAAAAGTACATAACACATCGTAACTGTAATCCATATGAATCGAACTTAACTTAACTTAGACTTAACCACCTGTGTTTACGTGAATACTTGTTGCCAGCACAGGCATTTTGACATAATTTTGTGTGCCATTAAGCGCAATAAACCAAGAAAAATAATTTTAATTTGGTACTCGTGAGCTGTTTGAGAGGCAGCTTTATGTGTGCATTGGATTTAAGCGCAAAACCTGTGGAAATGAGTAAAATTCTATTGAACTGGAGAGAATGAGACGAGTGAATGAGAGGAGGAGGGTGTGTCAACTCACTGTCAGACAGAAAAGAGAGCGAGAAAGCACAGCTGATATCGGTATCGATACTGGAGAAAATTAGTATTGGAACCATTTCAGTATAGATATGTATTGGAAAATATTTTTGACAATGGATGGAAAGACAGACAGACAGACAGACAGACAGAAAGACAGAAAGACAGAAAGACAGAAAGACAGACAGATCGACAGAGACAGAAAACGACCGACAGAAAGACAGACAGAGAACGACAGACAGACAGACAGACAGAGAGCAGATCAACAGACAGACAGACAGAGAACGACAGACAGACAGACAGAGAACGACAGACAGACAGACAGATGGACAGACAGACAGAGAACGACAGACAGACAGACAGAGAGAGAACGACAGACAGACAGAGAACGACAGACAGACAGACAGACAGACAGACAGACAGAGAACGACAGACAGAAAGACAGACAGACAGAAAACGACCGACAGAAAGACAGACAGAGAACGACAGACAGACAGAGAACGACAGACAGACAGCAGATCAACAGACAGAGAACGACAGACAGACAGAGAACGACAGACAGATCGACAGAGACAGAAAACGACCGACAGAAAGACAGACAGAAAACGACAGACAGACAGATAGATAGACAGACAGACAGACAGACAGAGAACGACAGACAGACAGACAGACAGACAGAGAACGACAGACAGACAGATAGACAGAGAACGACAGACAGACAGAGAGAACGACAGACAGACAGAGAACGACAGATAGACAGACAGACAGAGAGAGAACGACAGACAGACAGACAGACAGAGAACGACAGACAGACAGACAGACAGAGAACGACAGACAGACGGACAGACAGACAGACGGACAGACAGACAGACAGATAGAGAAAGACAGACAGACAGACAGAGAGAGAACGACAGACAACGACAGACAGAGAACGACAGACAGACAGACAGAGAATGACAGACCGACAGACAGAGAACGACAGACAGACAGAGAACGACAGACAACGACAGACAGACAGCGACAGACAACGACAGACAGACAGAGACCGACAGACAGACAGAGAACGACAGACAGACAGAGAACGACAGACAGACAGAGAACGACAGACAGACAGAGACCGACTGACAGATGGACAGACAGACAGACAACGACAGACAGACAACGACAGACAGAGAACGACAGACAGACAACGACAGACAGACAGAGAACGACAGACAGACAGAGAACGACCGACCGACCGACAGACCGACAGATAGATAACTTTTGAAATTTAAAACAGCCAACCACAGTTACATGGTTATTATTAGATCCCAGGAACAGAAAAACAATTTGAAAAGAAAATAATAGGGCATTTTAGAAAATTACTATAATTTTTAGTACGTTAGCATTAGGGTCTCTGGGAAGATAAAGAATGTTAAGACAAAACATGAGAATTAAAGAAACATGGAAATGGCTGGAACGCCAAGAGTTTGTGGTTTCTGGAAATTGATTGTATTTTCAATGCTCATTTGCATTGTGAAGCGAGAATATGGCGCTTGTGTAGCTGGACGTTTTTGCTTTCATGCACTTGCATAGAGTACGCCTCAGTCCTGAAGTCACTCGTGAGGTTTGACGAGTGTTCGTTAACAACCTCAGACATGCAAGCTCAGCTTCAGTGCTGAAGAGCTAACGAGGGAACTTTAAAAGCTCAGTATCACTGGTGCGATGCAAACGAGCCCTCCGGGTGAACTCAAGCAAAGCTCCAGACGAGAGCATCTGGCGAATTAATGAACACCCTCATTTGCATATGAAATGGCAGCGCTTGACAGTCGTCCTTCTGTTAATGCCGGTCAGGGGGCCACATTATCACACTGGGACAAACTTCGTAAGAATAAAACACTGCGGTAGGCAACAACTTTTAACTCGTATTGGCTCTGGTTCTTGAGTTAAGAAGTTTATGATGCATCACTGGAACTCTGGATCAATTAGACAAGTCTATTCAGGTGTGTAGAGTATCTGTGCCTTACCATTCTAGTTTTATTACTAGTCTTTTTATATTATCAACCGTATAGTACACAAATTTACACTGAAAAAAAAAATTGGTGTCAGAAATTGCAAGTAAATTTCACAAATAATTGCAGAAACGGCAAGTATGGTGAACATTCTTTCTCACCATCGTCCTTTGGTCAGGTAGCCGTAAATAAGCCCCTCCCTCAGAATCTCCTTGTGAAAGAGCTGATAGGACAACAGCACCAGAAGGGTGGTCACAGATTCAAACAGGATGTTGTAGGTGATGTCGCTATGGAAACAGAGACAGAATAAACATTAATACATACATTTATCTGTTAATAAGCCAATCACTGTGATTTACAGTGAATTTTACCATGGTCAAGTTGAAATCACAGTAACATAAGGCGACCTGAGTATTATTGCTTTTCTAAAACATTGGAAACAGTAAGATTGTAAAAGAAACAATTATATTTGTGTGAATCTTTTTACTTGTCAAGATGGTCTGTATGCAAATATTGTCTGAAACAGATGATATTTTCTTTTTTAATTATTTAATGTAAATCTTATTTTGAAGGTCATTTCAGGCACTTTTATAAACCGTAAGATTGCAAATAAACAAATGATCAATAAATAATTATATTTGTGTGAATCTCACGAAAACATATCGAGATCACAATTCACCCCAAAATTCAAGAAGAAGGGGAAGGGGAAGGGGAAGGGGAAGGGGAAGGGGAAGGGGAAGCAAAGCAAAGCAAAGCAAAGCAAAGCAAAGCAAAGGAAAAGGAAAAGGAATGGCAGAATGGAGCGGGAAGGAACAAAAGAACGGAAGAAAGGAAAGGAAAGGAAAGGAAAGGAAAGGAAAGGAAAGGAAAGGAAAGGAAAGGAAAGGAAAGGAAAGGAAAGGAAAGGAAAGGAAAGGAAAGGAAAGGAAAGGAAAGGAAAGGAAAGGAAAGGAAGAACAGAACGGAAGAAAGGAAAGGAACAGAAAGGAAAGGAAGAACGGAACAAAGGAAAGGAAAGAAAAAGGAAAGGAAGAATGGAACAGAAGAACAGAAAAATGGAATGGAAGAAAGGAAATAATGCATTATATAATGCATAAAATAAAACATTTTATGAGCATTAAAATATTTTACATTGTGACAACATTTTCAAAATAAAATGAAAAATTGTGAAATATGAACCAGACAAACCGATCACATTATCATTCATCTAAATCATCAAAATAGTGTCCTACTGCAAATTGAACTCATTACCCCCTCTCATTTTCCAAACACACACACACACACACACACACACACACACACTCACTTACACAACATCAATAGAACAATCTCTCTCTCTTTCTATTGTCCCTTGTTTCCTTCCTCCAGATTTCTTACTTCACTTCCACTTCCCAGTGCTGTGAAGTCACTTGGCATGATTCCCTTTCACTTTCACACACACACACACACGTTTACATTCATAATAACATGAAGAGTTTCCTATAAGGATTGTTTTTGCAATGGAAACCAACCCCACAAACTGGGCTTAACATACCGAATAACATTATTTAAAACATTACTTTAGTGCTTTGAATTGTGTAATAATAAATTGTATTTTAATAACCAAAACAACTCTTAAATCACACAAATGAAATTTGCAATTGAAAACAAAAGTACACTACAAAAAAAGTAACAAAATAAGGGATTTCAGATCATTTCGAGGTGGAGTTGACTAGTTGAAATGTTGAAAATGAAGAAAATCAGCAGAATTCTGAGGACTAGACTTAAACAAGGTCAAATGTACTAAACTGAGATGACTACTACAAAAAACATAACAGGGATGAGGGATGTGTATGACGCAGATTCCATGTTGAGCTGGTAAATATATTTTGGTCCTTTTTTTTATTAAAATACTTATTACAACAAAACCACAGAAATGAGCAAAATTTTAATTAACAGCCTTGCCTCTTCCATGTTTTGTAAAGTTTGAATATTGTCAATGCCCAATGACAAACATATCTCCAAAAAAATTCATTTTTCAAGAGCATGGAAAAACTCTCTCCTTAACAATCTTATAAAACGAATAGAAAACAACATGATTAGTCTCCTTGAGCACCATATATGGAATTATATCATTGAAAAATCTGTTCCCTCTATGGTAAAAAGTCAAAACAGACACAAACGTGGGTATGTGTTTTTCTATCGGACAGTGATGATATGCACAATTGTGAATAACAGCCTTAAATTTCAGTCAGTCCCTTCTCGTCTTGTGAAGTCATATGGACTGTGTTTATGGTGCATTTATGTACAGCTCTTTTTCACTATATGCTTTCATTGTATGAAAAAAAGCAGCTAAAGACAGTGGTAAACATTATCGTTTGTGTTACACAGAAAAAAAGAGTGTCGTATGGGCTTGGAACGACGTAAATGAACTATTCTTCATCACCTGATGTTTGTGTCTCTGTAGCTATTTTATTTCTTGTTTTGATCTGTGCGGTAATGTGAGCTACAATTCACAATATCCTTCACAACAGCGTGATAAGAATCCTGTCTCCGGCAACAGAACCAGCGAGTCGGGGATCTGAATGTGACCCGTGCCTGACTTCTCTTGGTCAGCACGTAGCAAGGAAATGAGACAAACGGCAACAAAAACAGACACGGGACAACAACAGCAGACTAGACTCGGTTACAATACAACAACTACGCAATCCACTTACACATGTGAGCCAGCAAAAATAACAGGTTTTATTTTCAAACCTGCATAAAACTTTCAGTCGTGTTTACGTGACCTTCCTTATTTTCTCGGTTGGTTCTCAATGCCTTCTGAGTCACAAACTATTATTTAATTTAGTTATTACTGTCATTTAACATTGGAAACAGCTTTCAGTCTATTGCAACAGACACAAACGTTCAATAAATAATTATATTTGCATGAATCTCATGAAAACATATCCAGGTCACATTTCATCCCAAAATTCAAATGATGATGATGATAATGATGAATAAACAAACAAACAAATATTATTATTTTTTATTATTAATAAATAAATCCATTATACACTGCATAAAATGTAATTAAAATATTTTGCATTGTGACACAATTTTCAAAATGATGAAATATGACCCAGACAAACTGTTCCCATTGACATTCATCAAATCCACAATATATCAGTTTCTGCACGTCCAGAGGTTAGCTTTCAATCTTTTCTGATCTGCAAACTTGGTCTCTTCATTCGTTAAGATTGTATGTATGTGAATGTTGTCTGACACGGCTGATCATTTATTTTCATCATTTATTAATTTAGCTATTCTGAAGGTACTTTTTGGCACTTTTGTTGAAAGAAACGGAGTATGAGATCAGGATATAACCTTTGTGTGCTGCTATGATTTGGAGCGAGTGCACTGACTCTGACTTGATTGATTTAAGAAAGTCTTAATGAGCTTTCTTTAGAATAACGTGCACCAATGAATCATGCTTAAAGACGTCCTATTCTGCTTTTTTCCATGTTCAACTTTCTTTAGTGTGTGTAATGTTGAAATTGAGAATGTGTAATGGAAAACGTCTGCAAAGACCCTCCAGCAGGAGTTCTTCTCTATCAATGTCACTGTTTCTGAAGTCCCTGAAACGCCTCTATTGTAGTCTAGAACAGTGTTTCCCAAACCTTTTTTTTGCCACGGCACACCACTATATAAAAATTGCACAAACAAAATAGCTTCAAATGGAATATTAAAACTAGATATTATATTAAAAGTAGTACTCATGTTTAATGTGAAACTTGAGTTTAAGTCAGGTAGAAACACAATAAGGTTATATAGCTATATGATTTTGGTGATGATAAAACAACAAATTTACATATTGTCGCTGTTGGGCGGAAACCTCGTATTAAATTAAACACTGTTTCGTCGAAGTTGGTATTGTTGCTTTATATAACTATGGTCAGACACTTGCACATGTCATTATAATATTAACATTTTATGAAAATTAAGCTCAAATGGAGTTACAAGGTTTTTGACCAGTGAATGACATATATATTTTCCCTGGAACAGCCGGATCTGAGGCAATAAGTGCATTACATTTTCATCAACTTACAGGTTATAAAGTTTATTGTAGCTATATGGGCAGTTAGTATTGTTGAAATCTCATGATCAAAATCTCATAATACAAAAGATGAAGGCGCTATGCACAGGATATTTAAAACAGTATATTTTCTTCAACTAGACGGCAAACACCAAACTAAAGGCTTGTTCACACCGGGACAATTATTGCGCGTTTATCGCCAACGTTTAACGCCTCGAGACTAAACAAAGGGCGCCACTAGTCGCATTTCCATTACAGATTTGCGCAAAACTTTCGCGATATTTTCTAAATGTCGCTAAAAAAAAAAACTACTGCGAAATGACGGCGTTTCCATTAACTGATGTTATGCCACTAAAACGTATTGTTTCCCTCTCGTGATAAGTCATTCCAAAAATTATGCCACGTATGTTGGTAGGTTTATGTATATCCCAGCCATCGCATTAGCCATTATCTTTAATGGAAGGAGACGTAGGCGTGTTATTCAAGCATTAATGGCAAGGAAAGCCCCTTATACTTGAGCAGCCAAGTATGAGGTGTTTGTGGGTGTTTCTCCCTCATATCTGCTTCAAGGTCTTGATAAATTGTGGCATTTCTTTGCTTAGAATCCAGTATTCCTGTAATTCTATTGTCTTTTATGAGTTTAATAAAGAACTCTGTCTTGAAGAACTCTGTCTCGTCTGTCCAAACATACCGCGTCATCTGTAAAGATTGATCGACTTTTACGTACACCAGGTGACCTGTAAGTGCGAAAAAACAGTTTCCATTGCATTTTTGCGGAAATTTCCTTTTTCGAATCGCCTGAAAAACCACCTTATGCGAGCGTAAAAACTTTTTTGCGATATATGGGAGTTTTTGCAAAATTGACGCGTTTCCATTGGGCGTATTTTCAATTCGCAATTTCAATTTGCGCAATTTGAAGGGTAATGAAAACACGGCTACTGTGAGTGTGCACACCAACGCGCAAAACGTCAGGCGTAAAAGCATTTTTTTTTTTTAAAACGCCTCAGGTTAGTTTTTTTGGTTTGATGCGCCGCGTTAAAAACTGGCCAACCAATGAGATTGCCGCTTTTGTTCACGTGCCTGGAGCTGCTGAAGTTACAGTAAAACACGACATGGTGGCGCTCAAGCACAAAACGGTCTTGCAGAGCACACATTGACAAAGAAGAAGATGCAATGAGGCAAGATGAATGTAGAGCTGCTGGTCTCTTTGGTGTCTGAACACAAAGAACTTTATGACAAACGCCACAGCGACGACAAAAATCTCGATAAGAGGGAGTTGTTATGGAGAGGAATTGCAGATCAAATAGGATTCAATGGTGAGTTTCCATCGAATCCTATTTGATCTGCAATCAAATCAAAAGCGGCATCTACTGTAAGGGAGTGAATTTGCATGTTCACTCCGCGCATCGCCAGTGAAAATCACTTGGGTATAAACACAAAGCAAAGTCTGAAAACATTGTCGATAAGCGTGCATGATAATCGTCCAGGTGTGCACAAGGCTTAAGGCCGTGTGTCCACCAAAGTGGCGCTCTGCTGAAAACGCCTAGCTATGGGCGTTTAAGAGAGTTTTGGCAGCGCAGTGTTTTTTTCAGTTGAGACACTTTGCTTGCTATAATCAGAAATATCCGCTGAAGTGTTACTAGTGTCTCATTTCACAGATGGTTGGTTTCTGTATTGTTTCTATATAAAAATGCAGATACAATGTAAAGTATCTGCTCTGGCTCTTGTTTTAAATTATTTTGTTCCGTTATTACGCTTGTTGTCATCTGTTGATGTTGTACAAGCAGAATGTGGCGGTTGGTCTGTGTTGTATTTGTCCCGCCCCTCCTCCACTGTGATTGGACGGCTGGGTAAAAAGTGCGTTTTACTCAATGTTGAACTCTCGGCGACCAGGAAAAAACGCTGATCGCTCAGCGCCTTGTTGCACTCCTAGCGTTTTAAAAAAGCGGTGCTCCCATTGAAAACAATTGGAAAAATACGCCAGCCGCATAAAAAACGCTTTGGTGGACACACGGCCTAAGACTATTCTCTGCTCTTCAAATACAAAAAATGTTAACCTTTATGGACAGAGTTTCTTGAGTAAAGAAAACGCTGTACTTACTCAAAGATCAGTTCTTTATTATCCCTTGCATTGCAAACAAGCAGAGATTTATCTCCAAACTGTGTGCGGCACATTCTAAATGGAGGCGGGGTGGAGTTATGAGGTTTGACTGACAGTTTGAGGAGCCAATGGAGTTACGAGGTTTAGTCACAAGCTCTTTTAAATGATTTTTATTGGTTAAATAGTTGTAAAAACCCACATACAGACAAAGGATGACCAATAGCATTAATTTTATAAAACAAAAATGATGAAATATAGAGGTACGAGATTTCGGCCTGACAGCGATGATATTTTAATTTGTAGCATAAATTTTTACTTATTTTGTGAAATTTGATAATTTCCCACAGCACACCTGACAACCTGTCACGGCACACTAGTGGTTGGGAAACACTGGTCTTGACTTTTCCTCCGGGAACGAACACGCCACAATATTCCCCATTTTAATAATACCTGCCCAAGAATAAAAAGCAAAATGAAGGGGCGAGGCCTGGTTACGTTTGTTGAAACTCGCAAATATGCTAAGGGACGGGACTTCCCAAACATGCTCTAAGCGGTTGACCAATCACAACACACTGGTCCAGCCGACCAATCAGAGCCCCTTTTCAGAAGGCGGGGCTTCATAGAGACAGGAACTAAACAAAGCGTTACTGACAGACTGGGAAGAGAGGAGATGCAACAATGACAAAATATGAGAAAAATAATGTGCTTTTTGAACATTCAAGCATGGAAACCTATTCTAGTAGAGCCCAAAAACACATCAAGCCTTTGTAAAATAGGTCTCCTTTAATAAGATCACAAATGTGTTTGGTTTAATAAAGTAAATAGGGGCATTTTAAAGACTGAACAGTGAGACACACACCCATCATCATGATGAGCGTAATACGGTTCTCATTATAGACTGGGTGGAACACAAGGACACTAGAACATGACAAACAGATTTATATTCAGAGCGGATAAATCTATCCGTCTATTGAATACATAAAAACACACACAAACACTGCAAACATACAGGAGGAAAGCTGAATAATCCAGTGCGGTTATCTGTGTACAGGCTCTCTACAAAGATTTACAGATGTGTGTGTGAAGGGCGTCACTCAATAAATCATGATTTCATGCATGAAGGTGTCCTCCACTCAGGTGTGTAAATGACAGCGGGTCACACAGAGGTCTGATGAGACACACTCGTGGAAAAACACGTAAAGGGAGCGTGTAAAAACACAGGAGCAAAATGTCACGTTTTTAAAAAGCTATGTCAAGTTAAAAGTAGTTCAACGTTTTACATGCTACCCTTGCTAAACGACTGATGAATTTTTTCATCGACAACTGAATTGAAATCAACAAATGAACTGAACACAGACACCATTATCTTCTGTAGAGCTGCTTATAGCTGAATTTGTCTTATATTTGATGAAGTTTGCATAATTGATTCAGTTTATTACTGTGAAGCTGCTTTGAAACAATCTTTATTGTATAAAGCGCTATATAAATAAAGGTCAGGTGGCATGATTAATTGTGCTAATATGTTTGACAGCATTGACAGTCCTGCTTTTTAATTCTTGAACTTCATGAAAAGATATTTGTGTATAAATAATGACAGTGACACCTCATTGTTTGAGTCAGAGTTGAACTTCACACGCTGTACGTGAGAGACACGTCATATATCACGACAATAACACACGCACACACCTACCTCTCACACTGAGACATACTTTATCACTTAGTATTTGCAAGACAGAGAAATCCAGAACAAAACAAACACACACAGTTCTTCGTCTGTACTCACAGAAGCGGCACTTCAACGATGAGATGCACCAAATTACAGACAAGCTCCTCCAGAAGATCCTCACAGATGGAGTCTGTTAACACACACACACACACACACATATATCACAGTCAGGTCAGAGACGGGAACGCTGACACATCAGCAACGTAAATATAGTCTGTGAAAAGTTTCTTTAGGTCACTGGTTCTGTATGATGCTCATGGCTGAGGGTTGTGACACATCAAACTGAGAAGCTGTCAGGCTGGACAGACAGACCCAAATACCATAAATGCGCTAGTGCTGAAAAGGCGCTTTTATTTTGCCCTTCGGCTATTATTATTGATAAGTACGCTGGAGAGAAGACAGGAAATGTGCAGGAAAAGAAGGGGGAACAGGATCAGGAAATGACCCGAGCCAGTCTCAAACTAGCATGGCACACATTAGCTTCACAGCTAAATGTGTCTTGCTCTGATGCTGAAACAAAACGCCTTCAAAACACTATCTTCTTTTGTGAAGTCAAACGTGGGAAATGTGTGTCGTGGTTATTAACAAAAACAAAAACTATTAAAGATTAAAAAAAAAAACTATTTAGATTAAAAACAAACTAAACGAAGATAATAAATGTCTTGGAAACTAACTGAAATGAGTTTAAGTACTAAAATTATTATTAATTATTCACTAGAAATGAATACAAATTTAAAAATTGAATAAGTTTTTTTTTAACCTAAATAGTAAAATTAATATAAAAACGTATAAAATGACAAAAGCACATAATAAAATGACTAAATATTAAAAAACTAAATATTTAATTAAAAATGAAAAAATAAATTAACATGATAACTGAAAATATTAAAATGATAGGTATATTTAAATATTAATAAAAACGTGGGAAATGTGTGTCAGGGTTATTAACAAAAGCTAAAATTATTAAAACATTTTTGTTCATTTAAATAAAGAAATAAAATATAAATATTAGATTAAAAACTTAAACTAAACGAAATTAGAAATGTCTTGGAAACTAACTGAAATGAGTTTAAGTACAAAAATTATTATTAATTAACAACTAGAAATGAATAAAAAAATAAAAAAAGAAACCTAAATATTAATATAAAAAAGTATAAAATGACAAATGCACATAATAAAATTACAAAAAATTTAAAAACTATTTAATTAAAAATGAAAAAAAAAATGAACATAATAACTGAAAATATAAAAATAATAGGTAATTCAAAATGTTAATAAAAACTATAATAGTATATAAATAATACTAAATAAATAATACACTGTGTGTGTTTCTTAATGGATATCAGATAATAATACAGCCTGAAAAAAAATGACCAGTTGGAGTTAGTGCTAGTCTGGAGTAAGTGAACAAACAACGAAAAATAATAAATGCTAATAATATAATTTATGAATCTGAGTTCATGTTCATTTCAACTATTGTATTTACATTAACATTAACAAAGATTATTAATAAATGCTGTAAAAAAAAAAAATCGTTAGCTTATGCATTAACTAAACAATGCATAGTTGTAAAGTGTTATCAAAACAACAATAGAAATCTCTGGCATGTTCTCATTTAGGTAACTAGGTAAAAATCTGTGTGTGTGGGTACTGGTTTGACTATATTTGTGAGTGTCAAATATAATTAAACATGTCAAAAACTGATTTGTGAGGATATCTGAAATGACTATAGTGAAGGCAAATAATTTGTGTGTGTGTGAGATACCGTAGGTTCCCGGCACCCTCTCCTGGTAGGAGAACTGTAAGTGCAGATCTTCTTCGCTCATCTCCCTGATGAAGACCTTCAGCAAACAGCGCACCAGAAACAAAGCATTATGGGCCTGCCAGATGAATAACTGACTAGAGAGAGAGAGAAAGAGAGAGAGTCATAGAGAATTATTGACCTACAGCAGCCTGTGAACTGTGGCTTGACCCTGTCAGTGGTTTTGGATCATCCTTGACTAAACCAACACACACACACACAGGCTGTCAGGCGGCTGTAGTGGTTACTATATCATTACACTGAGAAACAGCTCACATATGCAGCGATCACATCAGCTGACCCTGGATCAAATGTGTGACTGTTGATCTCTGCATAGTTCAGATCAGAGCACATCATAAATATTCTCTCGGAGAATCACAGTGAGACAGTTCACATGCACGCGCTGTAGGAGCGCTGGGTCACTCCCTGCTCGGGATTGTGTGTGTATATATGATGCTGTGGCCTGCACCGCTGTTATTCCCATGGGAAAAAACATCACAAAAAGCATCATCAAAAACATCTTTAACGGTACCGTCCTGAGTGATTAGTTAAAGTGTCCTAAATGTTGTGGAAAAGCCTGTGTGGGAAAATACTTTTTTTTTAAAAAATATTTCTCACAAAAAAAAAAAAGAAACATCTCGGCCGCTTTCACACACAAGGTGTTACTATATACTATACTAGAGGATCTTTACTTGCCTCACGATTCGATTACAATTCAGAGAGTAACGATTCGATTATAAAAATATTTTTCCTCCAGTTCTTTTATAAATAATAACTATATGAATAACCACAATATATAGGTATTTTTTTTTATTTTATCTTTGCTATTAAAAATAGCAAATAACAAAAATAACAGTAGAACAAATACAAATTAAATTAACAGAGCATTTTCATTTTATATCTATTTAACAGAAGCATTCAAGAAAGAAATACAGAAATTAAATACTTAAATGTAAAAATAATCACTGCATAGTCTTTAGTTATTAATTACAAATAAATGGATTATTAAAGCTACAAAAGTTATTCAGTCAAGAGCAGTGAGCGATTCCCTCTTTTCTTTTGATGTTTGATTAACAATAATGACACAGTACTTTTTTGTCGAGCCACAAGTACTAATTTATTATTTATTTTAAGGACTTATTTATTATTTATTTATTTTACATTTGTAACAATCACTTTCTGTAGATTTTTGTTATATGAAGGGGGGGAAATTATTGACTACAGGGGGACTTTTATAACTTTTTTTTAACATCAAGCAGATCCCGCACTTTATTTTCTCATTCATGCATGTTCATTTAGTAAAAAAATGAAACCAAAAGTGCTCTGCTTGCAAAAGGACATATACGCAACTTTTTTAGCGATATAGCTTATAATAAGAGTATTTTATTTATAATAACACAGTACATTAATATGTACGATAGGCCTATTTAATTCGATTTATGCATCGATTATTTTGTTTTTATGCATCGATACAGAATCATTCACATCAGCATCACAATGCATCGCAAAAACAAATATATTCCACAGCTCTAATACTATAATGCATATAATATGTATTGTTATTACTAAAAGATCCAACATCATATAACACCACCACTGATGTAATTTCCTGGAAATGCCCTTTAACTAGCTGTGCTTGAAGGTAACTAGTAGTGTTAAAATAGGGCAACATAAGATTGAAGTGGAACTGAACAAAATGTGCTGCTCAAAAAACATTTCTTATTATTATCCATGTTGAAAACAGTCCTTGCTGCTTAATATTTGGGGTAAGATTTAAAAAAAAAAAATAAATACTTTTATTCAGCAAGGATGCATTAAATTGCTCAAAAGTGACAGTAAAGACATTTATAATGTTACAAAAGATTTCCATTTCAAATGAATGCTGTTCTTTTAAACTTTCTATTCAAAGGGGGAAAAAAATTCTACAGAAATATTAAGCAGCAAAAACTGTTTTCAGCATTGATAAGAACCATTATTAATAACTGAGCACCAATAATAACTGATAATATTATTAAAATCAGCATATTAGAATGATTTCTGAAGGATCAAAGTTGAAAAATCAATTATTCCAAACTTTTTTCAACTTTTATTACGATTATTATTCAAATTATTCAAAACTAGTTTTTTTATTACGATAATACTTTTAAAAAATTACAAAATTGCAACACATATGACTGGTTTCTGCATAAACATGGAATGTGCAAATAAATAAACATGGAATGAGCCACAATTTAAAATATAATATTTTCAGAAACTTGTACGCAATTATTAGTAAATGAGAGCCAGTGTTGATGTTTGGCTCGAGGAACCGCCATGTAAGTACATGTCAGCTTTCATGCAATGGGTTTTTGCAATGGGTTTCATATTATTCATTGTTTATGAATATTTAAAACTACATACAACTCTTACATGCACACATTAGTGAAGACGTATCTCACTTACTCTTGGCATTCTGTGGAAATCTTCAGTTCTTTGGTTCTGCTGAGAAAGACTCTCACCAACGCCCCGAAGTTCCCGGACCTGGGGTTGTTCTGAACTATAAAGGGCCGAGACAGATGATCAAAAACACAAAACATAATTTCCCATCTGTAGGTTGTTTATGATAAGTGCTAGTAAACCAGATCAACAGAATGCATTAAGGATCCTTGTGATTTAGTGGTAAAAAACGAGTCAATAAACGCAATAAATTACATACACTACATCATAAAAGCAGAGTTGACTTGGGATCGGTAATCATTTGAATGGTGTGGCTGCGCACACAGACCCAAATTACAGAGCTTTATTTCACAGTACAGTGGGTTTGAAATCAGTGTGTGTCTCTTTGTACAGACGGCTGTAATGAAATGGCAGTAAATTACTCATACAAACACACATACTCAGAGTCTTAGCCAGCGGGACGACAGCCTCCTCCAGGAGTTTAGCATCAGCACTGCAAATACAGAGAGAGGTCATCGTCATATGAGAGAAATACCAAGCCAGTGTTTTACAATGAATTTAACATGGTCAAGGCACGTCATGAAGTGTTGCAGTAAAATCTTAAAGGGAAAGCAATGATAAAGGAAATCAATGTTCAATAAATAATGAATAATATTGACAAACATTTAACTAAACAAAACAGGTTTTGCATGCTTGCAAAATGTAGGGCAGAGACACATTTTACATTGTTGGTCATTAAAAGTAGTTATCATATAACTGCTCCACACGGCTCCGGGGGGTTAATAAAGGCCCTCTGAAGCGAAGTAGTGCCGTAAGTCGAATTACATACGGCTTTCCACCGGAAGTTAGTTATTTTAGTCTATAAAGTTTTAAATATGGAAATTTTTCTTACACAAACGCGCCACTTCGTTTCAGAAGGCCTTTATTAACTCCCCGGAGCCGTGTGGAGCAGTTATATGATGGATAGATGCACTTTTATGGACTTCATAAACGAGGCAACAATTCACTGCCGTTATAAAGCTTGGATTAGCCAGGACTTTTTTAATATAACTCCGATTTTATTCGTCTGAAAGAAGAATGTCATATACACCTAGGATGACTTGAGGGTGAGTAAATCATGGGCTAATTTTCATTTTTGGGTGAACTAACCCTTTAAGTGAAAATACTGTTCACTTACTGTAATGAATAAGTAAATACTGCAATGAACTGAATAAAAATTCAACAGATTATGTCTGACGTCAAGACGTCAGAAATCACCATTTTAAGATCCAGACATTTAAAATGACTGAGGGTGTGCGTCAATCTGCTCCCTAGTTCAGTAGTCAGGGCACTGATCAGGGAGTCGGCCATTTTAAGGGCCGTCTCAATCTCATAATCCTTCCAGTGCACTGAAACGTTCGCTCCCTAAAAAGTCCCACAATGCACCGCAAAACTCAGGGTGCATCGATGCTCACTATGTTCCCTTAACGGAAGTTCTGAAGCGCAAAACTTCAATCACGTGACCCAACACACTACACATAACGACCGATAACGACACAGTCGTTTAATAGAAAGCATTATTTTATTATACAAACCCGATTCCAAAAAAGTTGGGACACTGTACAAATTGTGAATAAAAAAGGAATGCAATAATTTACAAATCTCATAAACTTATATTTTATTCACAATAGAACATAGATAACATATCAAATGTTGAAAGTGAGACATTTTGAAATGTCATGCCAAATATTGGCTCATTTTGGATTTCATGAGAGCTACACATTCCAAAAAAGTTGGGACAGGTAGCAATAAGAGGCCGGAAAAGTTAAATGTACATATAAGGAACAGCTGGAGGACCAATTTGCAACTTATTAGGTCAATTGGCAACATGATTGGGTATAAAAAGAGCCTCTCAGAGTGGCAGTGTCTCTCAGAAGTCAAGATGGGCAGAGGATCACCAATTCCCCCAATGCTGCGGCGGAAAATAGTGGAGCAATATCAGAAAGGAGTTTCTCAGAGAAAAATTGCAAAGAGTTTGAAGTTCTCATCATCTACAGTGCATAATATCATCCAAAGATTCAGAGAATCTGGAACAATCTCTGTGCGTAAGGGTCAAGGCCGGAAAACCATACTGGATGCCCGTGATCTTCGGGCCCTTAGACGGCACTGCATCACATACAGGAATGCTACTGTAATGGAAATCACAACATGGGCTCAGGAATACTTCCAGAAAACATTGTCGGTGAACACAATCCACCGTGCCATTCGCCGTTGCCGGCTAAAACTCTATAGGTCAAAAAAGAAGCCATATCTAAACATGATCCAGAAGCGCAGGCGTTTTCTCTGGGCCAAGGCTCATTTAAAATGGACTGTGGCAAAGTGGAAAACTGTTCTGTGGTCCGAGGAATCAAAATTTGAAGTTCTTTTTGGAAAACTGGGACGCCATGTCATCCGGACTAAAGAGGACAAGGACAACCCAAGTTGTTATCAGCGCTCAGTTCAGAAGCCTGCATCTCTGATGGTATGGGGTTGCATGAGTGCGTGTGGCATGGGCAGCTTACACATCTGGAAAGGCACCATCAATGCTGAAAGGTATATCCAAGTTCTAGAACAACATATGCTCCCATCCAGACGTCGTCTCTTTCAGGGAAGACCTTGCATTTTCCAACATGACAATGCCAGACCACATACTGCATCAATTACAACATCATGGCTGCGTAGAAGAAGGATCCGGGTACTGAAATGGCCAGCCTGCAGTCCAGATCTTTCACCCATAGAAAACATTTGGCGCATCATAAAGAGGAAGATGCGACAAAGAAGACCTAAGACAGTTGAGCAACTAGAAGCCTGTATTAGACAAGAATGGGACAACATTCCTATTCCTAAACTTGAGCAACTTGTCTCCTCAGTCCCCAGACGTTTGCAGACTGTTATAAAAAGAAGAGGGGATGCCACACAGTGGTAAACATGGCCTTGTCCCAACTTTTTTGAGACGTGTTGATGCCATGAAATTTAAAATCAACTTATTTTTCCCTTAAAATGATACATTTTCTCAGTTTAAACATTTGATATGTCATCTATGTTGTATTCTGAATAAAATATTGAAATTTGAAACTTCCACATCATTGCATTCTGTTTTTATTCACAATTTGTACAGTGTCCCAACTTTTTTGGAATCGGGTTTGTATTTCAGGATAAACATACATCGTTAGACATCACCCCCCATACCCTTAAAGAGGGCACTATTTGAGGGGACAGCCATTTGTAGTGGTGTCCGAAACCATAGTGGACGTTATCGAGTGCACTCATTCAATCCCACAATGCACCGCAAAAACGAGTGTACAACTGTACACTCAACGGCTAGAGAATACCCATAATGCACAGGGTTGCACCAATGTGGCTACAGCGTAATATCATGCAGGTATAAATTCCTTTTTAATTGATTATTAAATTGTTTAATTAAGGTTTCCACATAGTTTCCACATGACAAAGTTATAAATCTTTTCATTAATACTGGAGCTGCCATTTTGCTAAGTTTCAAATGATTATCAAACAGCACAAACTATGCAAAAGTTTTCATACTATGTTGAATTTGTTAAATATGTTCAACTATTGACAACAACGTTACACATCAAAAACATGGGATTTGTGTCTTATGACATAAAACATAAAAGTGCACTCTGTTCATGCAAAGTGCCTTTACTCATATTTAAGCAAACACTGAATAATGCAGAACAACATGTCTATCACAATGAACATGAACATTTCTACAAAACAAAGAGATGCTGAAATATCGTTTGAGATGTGAGATTCTCTGGCTCCCTCTGGTGTCCGTCCCTCATATAACCTCCAAAGCAAAAAGATGAACTAACATACATCCACCTGAGCATGACACCAACAACACACACACATCTTCAGACAGAAACTGGTAAAAGTGCAATCAGATACTGTACATTAGCAGTTAACTATAAGAGATAAAACACTGAATATATAATGGGAAAGACATACGGAGTATAACAGATTTAGAAAACAACTTAGAAACCATCTACTCAGTCATCACTCGTCAAACACATTAACTTTCAAAATAAACACAGCAGAAACATCATCTTCGGTCAGCTGGTATTGTATAGTTGTTGTGTTTCTGTTGTTTTTCAGCTCACAGTACAGCACAGGTGCGAGTTTGCTTCTGTTTTGTTAAAGAAATTTTAAGTGACCTGGGAGTGTGTTTGTGTTGGTTTAAAGTGGTTATATAAAGGTGCAACATTTTTCTTGCTCTTGTTAAAGTTTTGAATTTGATAAATTGAAAAATACACTGCTTCTCAACCAGGGGGCCTCAGCAAACTTCCAACAGGATGACTTAAAATGATTTAAATTATTATTATTAATAATATATTAAAACAATCTAACTTAATATCTAACATAAAATGCTAGAAAAACATCCAAACCAAGATGTAAATTAAAAACACACTTCTTAATTGTAGTTAATTTACCTATGCCGACACTACCAGTTTCTGTTAATATGTTATAGTTAATTATGAATTATTATAGGTGTAGTTCTGGTAATATTATATAGGGAACCTTCGAATATTGTATTGGACATTAGGGGGCCTTTAGGTCAAAAAGTTTGAGAACCACAATATAAAACCTCCCAGTCCACATAGACTATTTATTTAAATTAAACTGCAAAAAAACAACTCGTTCAGAATGAATCAATATTCCATCACAATTGTGAGCTGGGAAACATAGAGAAGCTAATAAACCATCATCTTAACACTAACGAGACCAGGAAGGATCGTGAAACTAGTCTAATCACACTAAGCGTTAGGAAACTTAATGGTCAAATAGGCCCCGTTTACACCTGGTATTAAGATGCGTTTTGGTCGATTGGATCACAAGTGGACGACACTAAATACAGGTGTAAACAGGGTGTAGAACGTTTTGAGCTTCCACTTCCAGAGGTAGTCGAAAACGCATTCGACCGGATTGCTTTCGTACTGTAAATGTGGTCGAATGTGTTCGAACAGCCACAAAAGACCGTCTACTCCCCACCCACTGACCTAATGCGTAAATATTATGGAAAGTGCTCTAGCCAGACGGGATCGGTACCAGGTACAATTACCGACTGTACAAAAGGTACAACCGACTTACAATTTGGTCGCACCCTTGTTTTTATATTAATCATAATGACCTTGCATGTTGATGAATCGTTCTCTTGATTTATATATGCTGGTTTTGCATTGATGTAAAGTTTGACGTGACTAAAAGCTTGATATTAGCAAAATATTTTAATCTGAACATTGCTTCCAACAAGCATAAATTGAAAAGAAAACATTACTAAAATATTATCACACATAACATATATAACAAAAGTATTATTGCCATGGGCGTTGTTATTTTATTAAAGTAATATTTCAATGACGACGCGTCATGCTTGTCACGTGACACACCGCAGCCACAATAGCGCTGTATGGCAGAACTATCGCTTTTATTTAGTTTTTCCTTTTTTCTATTCAAAATATTCACAAACTTGCTGGCTAAGTCATCAACTAACTGATATTCCGATTCTCAAATACATGCAAATGAATGTGTTTTGTTGTTGAAAAAACTTGTTGTTAAAAAATATAATGATCATGTTAATTGATCTATAATGCGCGATGGGCGTCGCCATGTTAGTTTCCGCCTCAGTTCAGAGAATCGGATCGGTCAGATTTACAACACATCAATTCATCCACTTCTCCTGAAATACATGAAAGTAAGTGGCCGGTAAAGTGGGAGAAGAATAGAGTAAACTTTATAGTTACTTACACAATGTGTATCTGATATGAATGTATCACGTCGTCAATGGATTGTTATTGCCGCTTCCATAGACATCACTGTGTATTTTACAAACTATAAATGTATTGTTTTGCTAGTACTTGTGTATTTAAATGTGTGAAATGTAAAATAAACCTTATGAGGTTGCAAACACTGAATAGTTGTCATCAAGTGCTTAGCGCTAATAGTTGTCTGGCTCGCACCAGCCAAAGCGCGAAAGCATTGTGCACTCGCCCCAATGCGACCGTGTGATTAATTAATTGCACATTTTAAAAAAATGACTGCATTTGCAACCATTTTGGTCGCAGTCTAGAGCCCTGAGAGCGAGTGTTGCCATCTTCACCACCCTGGTTTACAAAACAGATATTTTTGTCTGCTTTCAGGTGGTTGACGCAACATATTTTCCGACGTGCGCTCTCTGTCCGCTGGTGGGAGTGTGTGCTCACCTGTGTGTGTGTGTGTGTGTGTGTGTGTGTGCGCGCGCTGCTGTGCGCGATACAGAGAGCAGAGGAGAATAGTAAACACGCGACCATGTAGAGACAGAAATGACATGCCGTTGTGTAAATAAGGGCTATTTAGTTTGTTTAACAAGGTTCTATTGGAAAGGTAACCTTAAATGACTTCTGTTGTGATCTGGCGCTATATAGAAAATAAAATTAAATAAAATTAACTTGACTTTCTAGGGAGGGCGGGGGTGCCGTCTCCCCCCTAATATAATGGCAGGGGAAACACTGAGAATTAAGTTGAGTGTGAAGCCAGATGTACGCTGCGGGGGTCCCTGGGAAGAACCTGCGCACGGACCGCAGCAAACGTGCCCAGTATAAAAACCCCCCGAGTGTTGATTGACAGCTTTTAGGCACGTTATTGGCAGCGCCACCCTCTGGTTACATGAACCACCGCATCAGTACCAAAAACATGGGGAATTTTTTGTTTTAGACGATAATTGCACAGCCTATTTGATATTCTATAATTAAATCAACTAATCGAATATTCAAAAATCATGACTCATCCCTAATTGTAAGCCATCCAAACACACAGTTTGTGCAGTCGATTTGCTTTAAAACACTGAATTTGTTATTTGTCGTGACTCCTTTCAGAATTAAAAAAAATCATCAGATCTACACGAATCACACAAACGACCTATTATGGATTCAAAACGGCGATTTTTGTTGAAAGATAAGTTTGCATCCCTGAATGAATGTGAGTGTATGGGACATAAGTGATGGGGGTCAGAGGAGCGTCTCACCTGCTGGTGGGGCTGGAGAAGGTGAAGGAGATCAGCTGGTTCCAAAAGGGCTCATTCTCTGATATGGCATCTGGACCAATCAGAGTGCGGATGCTCTGGCTCTCCGACAGGTCGCTCAGCTGACTGGTGTTCGCACCCATCACCCCCGGAAACCACGAGAGACTGCCTCAGAGCCTCATCTCCAGCCAAGCAAAACCTGGAGGATCATGGGAGAAATTATTTCACTGAGTAAAGTAATTCGTTCGACAAATAAGACGTGTTTTTCAGTGACCTAGGAGGAAATCACACTAGACATAAATACTTAAGCAGGAGTCAACAGACATGAAACAGGTTTGATGGGTAGACACAGAGCCCTACACACAAACACACACCTCTTTGTTAAGTACACACCCTTTACACAAATATTGTTGACATGCCACTGGTTCACATTCCCTGATGTGGATTGTGAAAGTCTCTTCAGAAGGTTTTCGTTAAACATCCTGGTTAATATTAAATTCGTTCTGATCAGAGAAGATGACGTGTCCTCTCTTGACTTACAAGGAAGCTTGTTTACACTCAGGTGAAAGAGGTTTTGTGTCTCACAAACCTGAAGAAAGCTCTGGTGCAGATACGTTCATCATTTTACAACTAATCAGTAGTAAAAATTTTAAATTCACATTTAAGGGGTAAATCTCACAAAAACGAGTTGAATGTCATATGTCAACCCAAAATATGAGAGATAAAATGAAGAAATTACATTTTGCATAAAGAAAACATTACTATTTTTGATGTTTTTGAAAGAAGTCTCTTCTGCTCATCAAGGCTGCATTTGAGCAAAAATACAGAAAAAAAACTGTAATGTTGTGAAATATTATTACAATTTAAAATAATGGTTTTCTATTTGAATATACTTTAAAATATAATTTACTCCTGTGATCAAAGCTGAATTTTCAGCATCATTACTCCAGTCTTCAGTGTCACATGATCCTTCAGAAATCATTCTAATATGATGATTTATTATCAATGTTGGAACAGTTGTGCTGCTTAATATTTTTTATAACCTGTGATACTTTTTTCAGGATTCTTTGATTAATAAAAAGTAAAAAAAAAAAAAAAAGATCATCATTTATTTAAAATAGAAATCCTTTCTATTTCAAATAATATTTCACAATATCACTGTCACTGTTTTCTTCTGTATTTTTGATCAAATAAATGCAGGCTTGATAAGCATACTTCTTTCAAAAACATAAAAAATAGTAAATAATGTTTCCAAACTTTTGACCGGTACTGTATCTGTGTATGTATGTATATATATATGTATATATGTGTATATGTATGTGTGTGTGTATATATATGTGTGTGTGTGTGTATATATATATATATATATATATATGTGTGTGTGTGTGTGTGTGTGTGTGACCCTGGACCACAAAACCAGTCATAAGGATCAATTTTTTGAAATTTGTTTGTTAGCATAGGTCAATATTTGGCTGAGATACAACTATTTGAAAATCTGGAATCTGAGGGTTCAAAAAAATCTAAATATTGAGAAAATCACTTTTAAAGTTGTCCAAATGAAGTCCTTAGCAATGCATATTACTACTACTAATACATTTTTGATATATTTACAGTAGGAAATTTACAAAATATCTTCATGGAATATGATCTTTACTTAATATCCTAATGATTTTTGGCATAAAAGAAAAATCGATAATTTTGACCCATACAAATCTATTGTTGTCTATTGCCACAAATATATAAAAATATACCCGTGCTATGACTGGTATTGTGGTCCAGGGTCACACACACACACACACACACACACACACACACACACACACACACACACACACATATATATATATATATATACACACATATACATACATATATATATATGTGTGTGTGTGTGTGTGTGTGTGTGTGTGTGTGTATGTATGTATGTATGTATGTATGTATATATATATATATATATAGAGAGAGAGAGAGAGAGAGAGAGAGAGAGATTTTTGTGAGATTCACTCAAAGATGCTCAAAGGCACAAACAATCATGATGCAATGGTGCAAAACCTCTTGCCAATTACTGAAATCAATTAATTAATTAAATGCCATCAAGATCTGCTATCAACATTACAGGTGACAACAGACTACAGGTAAGTATGAATGCCCTCATGAATACAGGTAAACACTTACAGACTGGGTCAAACACCTGCAGGACATTAGGAGCTCTAAGGGTCCTACAATGTTTAGACTACAGTCTGTACAACTGCAGTACACATTACAATACACAATGAACACAAATACTGTAAAATGCCTAATATACACAGACTATGATTTCACACTAGCTTGGTGAAGACTGATTAATAATAATAATAATAATAATAATAATAATAATATGTCATTCAAAACTTCCTGTAAATAATGAATTCATTTACTTTGACAGATTTGGGCTCCTCAAAGGGCTGTCAAATAACTAACTTCACAGCTTCTATACTCACCGCAGACATAATCATGAGAATGCAGTTAAATATTCATTTTATATGACTATATCTCAGTATGTAGTTCCCTGTGTAGAAGTTAATAAGTGTCCAGGTGGCTATACACTTAGCAACAATTAGCTTGGAGACTCAAGTGAATGGAGAAATCCATTATAAACCCGTTAGCTTCAATGCTAACATGCTAGTAGGCTAACGGCAAGAATAACTTACCTGATGAATGTCAGAATTGACAGCGCCTCAGAAAAGCCACTCGCGTTCCTTAAGACAAGCGCTTATGTGTTTTCGGAAGAATTAAAGTAAATGAGCTGTAATTAGTCGTAAATAATGTCCGGTAAAGTGTGTTTTGCAGTGTAAGTTTGTGCAGTATTGACTCTATTAGCTCTGCGTCTCCACGTCGCCACTGACGCTCGTGACATCTCGAGCACGCGCAGAATAACTCCTCCAATCCTAGAGGCGGAGAACCTGACTCATGAATATTAAAGGTATAGTTCACATTTTCACAAAAATGAAAATTACCCCATGATTTACTCACCCTCAAGACATCCTAGGTGTATATGACTTTCTTCTTTCAGACGAATACAGTCAGAGTTATATTAAAAATGTCCTGGCTCTTCCAAGCTGTATAATGGCAGCGAATGGCTGTTTCTGTTTTTAAGTAAAAGTGCATCTATCCATCATAAAAGTGCTCCACACAGCTCCGGGGGGTTAATAAAGGCCTTCTGAAGCGAAGCCATGCATTTGTGTAAAAAAAATAACCATATTTAAAACTCCGGTCAGAATATGCTAGTTCTCGCGAGAACCGAGTTTTGTTTTGCTCTATCCTCTGCGCTTCCGCGTTCGTCACCGGAACTTACGCTACGCCTGCGTCCTACATCATAAGCTGGAACGCCAGTCTCTCATGAACGCATGTACAACAGTTAGCGGAAGCTAGATATTTTACTTTATAAAGCTTTAAATGTGGATATTTGGCTTCGCTTTAGAAAGCCTTTATTAACTGCCCGGAGCCGTGTGGAACACTTTTATAATGGATGGATGCACTTTTATGGACTTCAAAACAGAAACAACCATTCACTGCCATTATAAAGCTTGGAAGAGCCAGGACATTTTTTAATATAACTCCGATTGTATTCGTCTGAAAGAAGAATGTCATATATATACACCTAGGATGACCTGAGGGTGAGTAAATCATGGGCTAATTTTTCATTTTGGGTGAACTATCCCTTTAATTCATAGTCATAATTTTCAGTCACGTGACTGTCGCGGAGCCTTGGAGGGCAAAACCGCCATAGAACTCCATTGAACTGCAGCACAAGCCTGTCAAATTTCCATCTTAAAACAAAAATATGTGAACAAGATGCACGTTTTGGGCACTTATGATCCACATACGGCACCTGCCGCAGTATTTCAATCACTAAAAACAACGGGACGTTCTAAAACATTTAACGTGAAAAACACTTTAGGGTGAGTTGCACCAATAAGGTTTCAATTAAGCAAAGTTTAACACTAATCTAGGATTTGTTGATATGGGTTTTATTTTAAATCGGGTTGTTGCAACACTTAATTTTAAACAGATTAATTACGCAGTAAAACCATTAGAATTATAGAGCCGATGGGGAAAAAAAGCTTAACGAGAAACCTTGTGTTGCACTAATATTCTGTGTTCATCTGCTTTCCTTTCATCATTAAGGTGTATATTGAATTTGGTCTTTTAATATTACTGTCTTACTGCATTAATACTGACTACAAACCTGGTAAAAATGACTGGTGGGCAACGGAGGAAAGCCTTGTTTTGCCCTCCAGGTGGGCGTTCCTATAAGCGTGTGACGTCACGTGAAAACTATGAATTAGAATTCTAAAGGAGGTTGTCAGGGAACCGACGTTTACGTAAACGACTGAAAACGAATAAAAACTGTAAAATCGCTTTTAACGATTCAGATATACCCATTACTTATATATATACATACGTAATACATATTAATTATATATAATAACATTATAATAACATATTAAATATCTAGTAGGATATAAAAATAATAATAATAATAAAGGAGGCTCATTAAATCAAGTGACAGTTATAACGTTACAAACGTTCTATTCATCAAGAAATCCTGAAAAAACAATTATTACAGATATTAGAATGATTTCTGAAGGATCATGTGACACTGAAGACTGGAGTAATGATGCTGAAAATTCAGCTTTGATTACAGGAGTAAATTACATTTTAATATATATTACAACAATAATAACAAAAAAAGCCATTTCAAATTGTAAAAATACTTCACAATATTATGTTTTTACTGCATTTTAAAAGAAGCCTTGGTGAGCAGAAGAAACTTTTAAACGGTTATGTTTTTACTAAAATATACATAAAATAAAAAAAATGTTAATTACAGAGACAGATTTTATTCTTGTGATCTTATAGTAATAATAAACATGAAAAATTAAGAAAATACTTTTCACCATAAACAATGACTCAAAGCCAAAAGTTCTATATCTTTTTCTTTATTTATAGACATTTGTGCAAAGTATATTACAGTACATTACAGACAGACAATCCACAGAGCTGTGTAAAAGTAGATCTGTCAGATTGATATGGCTTGGTAAAGCCTTTTCAGTTCGTTCAATATGCACATTTAGAACAACCAGCCTAATAAATATAGTGTTTTCTCTTAAACTATATAATAATATGGTACATTATTTTAAATCTTGTAACAGGTTTCATGTAACTAGGGTTAAAATGAGAAATATACAGTATGTCCACCTCCCAAGTCCCTGTACCAAAGTGCAAAGTCAATTCCATGATATAAGAAAACAAATTCAACGTCATTAAGGCTTGATTCTTGCGCAGACAACTATTTCTGATGGCAAGACGACCCATTTAAAAAGAACTCGCAGAACAATGAAATATTAAATCAGAGAAGACATCACAAAGAGTGCATTAAAAATAATCTATGACCCTCTAGGCAGATTTAACGGGACATATTTTGACAAATGAACAGTTTCCACTGACGACGGACGCCTTGAGAAACAGACGAGCTCAGAAGTATTTTTGTAAACATGAGGTTTCACCACTCTAAAATTCACTCATTCTTTCGCGGTTCATAAGGAACATCACCTAGAACAAAACACCGACACCCTGAAGATTAAATTGTGAGAATTTCATTGTGAGGTTTGTGGGATTCGGCCCTTTGCTTGGACATTCTGCAAAAGGGATAAAAAAAACAAAAAACAAGAATTTCAAGATAAAGCTCTTCAAAGAGTCCTAAAGAGAAAAACATATTTATTTATAATTTAATCAACACCCTTCACTACACTGCTAAAAAAAACATTTTCTTAATCAGTATTTTTGTCTTGATTTTCTGTAAAAATAAAGAAGATGAATTTACTTGAGAAGCAAAATGGCATAATATAAATTTTAAAGAATGCTATAAAATTAAGTTGTATGATATTTGTCAAGGGGGTGAGAAATAAAAAATATATTCTCTGTAAATATATATATATATATATATATATATATATATATATATATATATATATATATATATATATATATATATATATATATACATACATACATACATACATACACTTTTTTTATTTATATATATATAAAAAAAATGTCTTTGCTTACGCCATTTTGCTTGTCAACTAAATTGCTTTAAGAGAGTTTTGATATTTTTAATTGAAAAAATACTGTAAGAAAATGATTCTTTGCAGTGTATAAAGAAAGAACGTTTTAATCGGTGATGAGATTAGAAACACACATACACACACACACACACACTCTTTCTCTCTTTTTTGAAGGGCAGGACCCTTAATTGTACTTGTGCAAAAAACTGACAAAAGTGTGACTCCAAAATAAAAAAAAGATAAAAACCTGAGACAAACAATTTGTTGTACGCAGTGCACAACGTTAAAACCTATACAGGTCATCGGTGAGTGTTTACTTGTACTTTCCCTTTAAAGCCCTTTTCCCCCCATTTCCCATTGGCTCTTTCATTTGTCCCGCCCCTTAAATGACACTTAGCCTCGTCCTATTGGCCCGTTCCAGTGGGCTGCTCAGATAAGACAGGGTAAAGGCACATTTAGTAAGTACTACTAAGCAGGTAGAGAGTGTATCAGATGTTTTCAGCCTGAGGAACCTCTCGTATGCTGTCTCTGAGTTCGGGTCGAACGCGCGGCCGCTGGCGTATGCTGCGCCCCGATGCGATGAGGTCGGCGTAGCCGCGAGAGTGCGAGAAGGCGTAAGCGGAGCGACGAGACCGTCCGCCACGCACGAATGATGGCTTCTTCTTCCTCCTCTCCTCTTCTTCATCCTCAAGCTCATATTTCTTCCTGTTCCTCTGGACCTGGAGGAAGAACATGAGACTCTTACTTCTTTGTATATTAAACAATAAAACATCTGTATGTTGTATTTAACCCAGAATATTCCATGCATCACCTATTATGCCCTTTTAGAAAGTCTTGATTTTGTGTTTTGGCTCTACTAGAACAGGTTTTTATGTTTGAATGTTCATTATTTTCCCCATATTCTCCATTGTTGCAGCTCCTCTCTTCCTAGTCTGTCAGTAACGCTCTGTTTACTTCCTGTCTCAATGAAGCCCCTCCTTCTGAAAAATCATAGTGTGCTCTGATTGGTCGGCTGGAGCAGTGTGTTGTGATTGGTCAAGCACTTTGAGCGTGTTTGGGAAATGCCACGCCCCTTACCATAACCGTCAGTTTCAACACACTACTAACTCAACCAGGCCCCGCCCCTTTATTTTGGGTAGGAATTATTTAAATGAGGAATATTGTGACGTGTTGGTTCCCGGAAAAAAACTCAAGACTACAATGGAGGCGTTTCAGGGAGTTCAGAAACAGTGACACTGATATAGAGAAGAACTCCCGCTGGAGGGACATTTTCATGCTCAAACTGAAGAAAGTGGAAAATGTGATCTGATCTCACCTTGTCTCCAACAGAGGGCCAGATGGTTTGATAGAGGAACTGGATGCAGATGACAGGAAGGAGACAGATTCCCACGGTCAGGATGATGGTCAGCCACAGGTACGGCTGTCTCAGGGCGTTAGACGCGGCACCTAGGAATCAGAGCAACACCAAGAAGATTACACACCAGACCATAACATGACCTCTGTTTGAGAATCAACAGTGAAAATACCAGTGTAATAAAGGTCTAATAGTACACCATGGAAGCTTACAGGAAAAAATGTGGCATTTTAGCATTATTTATATACTATTATAGTTTTTATTAAATTAGCTTTTTTATATTTTCGGTTTTAATTTTAATTAACTTTTTGTTATGCGCTTTTGTAATTTGTATTATTTTTTAAACTACTATTAAGGTTTAATTTATTTTTATTCAGTTTTTGTTTTTAGTCATTTTAGTGTTTCAACATTTCTAAGTTTAAGATTTTCATCTAATATTTAGAATATTAATATTTATTTTATTCCAGCTTTATATTTTCAGTTTTAACTTTAGTGAATTTTTTCATAATTTTGTTGTGCTTTTCTCATTTGTATTACTTTATTTATTTATTCAATTTAAAAGAAGCTTAGATTTCTTTTAAATGCAGATAAAAAAAGGTTTTAAATAGTTTTTACAAATTTGTTTGACTAATTTGCATGGCAATTAAATAAAATAATAAATAATCAATCAATATTCTTCAACTCTGTAATAAAGCCAACCTTCGCTTGGTCATTATTTTATGTCAGAAGGACCTGTGATTATTTCATTCTGTAGCTTTTGAAGGATCTGAAGATTTTCAATAGCAACCTGTGATCAATCATACATACAGTTTTATTACTCTGTTTTTTTTTTATATGATTTAATTTTATAATCATTTATAATAATTAGTAATTTATGTAGTTGTCATTCATTTATTCATATTATCATTATTTGATTTACATCATTTATCATTTAACCATTTTATTATTATTATTATTATTATATGTAATTTATGTCTTTATGTTTTATATTACTTATTTCTTTTCTATTGTTGTTTAATCTTATGATTGTGTGGTTTGAAGGGATGTTTGTATTCATGGGTATGAGATAAGAGAATTCTCCATTTCAAGGTTTTTAACGTCACAAGACGATGTTGTGAAGCAGTAATTTTCCATTGTTTTCCCCTTGGTATAATAACACTTGTTGGAATTGTACTGGCCAGATGAAGTCTGAGCTTTGAGTGGTGCAACATCTACATGAAGCCTGAGCATTGAGACATACGCAACTAAGAATATTCATTAAACTTTGCCATTTTTATTATCATTACTTCGTCTCCAGCTTCGGCTCTTCTCTGGTTTTCTCAGTCAAACGCTCAGGCTGATAGAAAGCTGTTAATAGTCTTGAGACAAGACTTTCTGTTGACAGGTTTCGCTGGTTTGCACACCAGACAAACGGATATCTTTTGACAAGATCTGGCGTCCGGGGCTGGATTTGATATTTCTGACATGGTGATTCCATCCGATTTAACACTTTTAAATCACATTTCTATAAAAATGTATATCATGCAATATATATAAAACTTAAAAATGTTTAAATCTCAATGTTCATAAAATTGATATACAACTTTTTGCTCATATCACCTATCCCTATTGCTGTCATTTTTACATGATCTCAGACCGTAACATGTCAAGGAAATCCTCCTTATATCAAGCTCACACGTATGGCCTCAGAAGACCTGGAATTTAGTGCAAAAGTTGCATGGACTCATTTTATTTTTTGTTTTGGGTGTCATTTTTTGAGCTTCAGTTCCAGTATGCAAAATAAACTAGTAGACATTTTGCAATAAAGGTTACTATGACTTTATTGCCCACCTGTGAAAGTAAAGGTCGTTGGGAAAATGACATGGATTCCTGCGCTGTGGATATCAAACATGACGCCGAAGTAAAGGGCTATACTGCCGACCACCGCAAAAAAGTTCACGAATGTCCAGTAGGAGGTGTTTAATGAGATCTGGGGATGACAAGAAAAAAAAAAATACCACATCAGATCGACAATAAATCATCTAGAAGTTTCTCTAAAGATCAGTTCTACAGTCAAGTTCAATCCATGTTAGAAACTAGCTAGACACAAAATGTATGTCTCTTTATTTGGAAACTAAAAAGTCTGTTATCCAACATAAAACCCAATGTGGTCACATGATCAAGATTGACCAATGGGGTACCTGCAGGTTGACGGTGATGATGAGCGATGAGGCTGCCACCACAGCGAATGACTGGTAATCGGACGGAGCCTCCCCATCCTGTCCCATGGTCTGCAGGAATGCGCCGTACGGGATGAAGAAGATTATGAGGGAGGTGAAGATACCGTGGAACAAACTGATGAAGAAGTTCCTGTAGTTGAACAACGATCCTAGCTGGCCAGGAAGATACAGCTTCGGGAACCGTAAACTCAGTTTGTCATTCACGTCCTACACAAGGAAGAAAAAGATGTGGTTTAAAGGCTGGAAACGTGTTTTAAAGGCGCAGTAAGCGATTTCTGACAAACACTGCTGAAATTTTAAATCAGCACCCAAACAAGCAATTTTGTGAATATTTGTCAGATGTCTGTGCGGTGTGTGCTGAAAAAAATATATTGTGTTTGTACATAGTCCTGGCTGTGTAAATAGGAGAAAAAAAACAAGATCAGAACAATCACCACAACACTCTCTTAGCCAATCAGCAGTAGGGGGCATGTCCGCTTATAATGGGGGAGGAGAGAGAGTGGGCAAGCGGGACATTTATAGAAAGAGAGATGGCTGAGATTTTACCAAAGAGGAAAGGGTCAGAGGAATATAATTAAGGGTTACGATCAGGCAAGAGCTTTAGGACCCACGCTGGAGAGACATTAGAGAAAACAAATTGTTTCTGCTTGATACATGAGTTTCACAGAACCAAGATATGCTGTTGTTGTTGTTGTTGTTGAATCACAGCTGATTCATCCATACTTGCGTGAGCTGTCTGATGAGCCAGCGGTTAGTCTTTGTTAGTCATTGCCAGTGTTCGTTATTTCGTTGGCGGAGCAATGAGGGGATGGGTGTTTGTTTGGGTGGGTGTCGATTTCAAATATCAACAGTGTTTCTCAAAAATCGCTTACTGCACCTTTAAGAAAGTCCATTTTTTTAATTTTTATGTTTATTTTCATACAGTTTAAAGCTCACAGAAATGGCACTCAATTTTAGTGCTTCAACTTAAACTAATTAGAAATGTTGTCTTGGCAACTAACTGAAGTAAGTTTAAGATTTTCCAGCTTTTTTCATATTTCTATTTAGGTTTAGTTTAATTTTAGTTCAGTTTTATTTTTTATTCATTTCCAGTTAGTAATTTTAGTGCTTCAAATTAAACTAGCTTCAGTTGTAGTACAAGGTTTTCATCTAATGTATGTATGTATGTATGTATATATATATATATATATATATAGAGAGAGAGAGAGAGAGAGTAAACAATCAGATTGAAGGCTTTTCTGCAAGCTTCAAGGATCATTGGAGACTAAAAGGACACCAAATAACCAAATATAAGGAGTCCATATAATTCTATTATAAAATTAATTTATACACACCTAAGCACCCATGAAAAAAACATTACATTATCCTTCCTGAGTGTGTGTGAAAACAACGCGAATGTACTGAAATGTGTCTGTACATGAATACACCGCGCGATCAGTGATCGAGAGCGCGCACGTTACACGGTTTGTTCATTGTGCATCAATATAACGGACTCTCACGCGCTTACTGTACGACTCCTGTACGTCACCAATATTGCGCTCTTCAGAAACAATTGCAGAATACGACAGAGCTCGTGTTTTAAAGCAAAGCACACACTGGAACGAACAGTTCACTAAAAACGCAATGTGAGTCTCTATTCTCTCTGATATCTCTGCTGTAATCTGCCTGGCCTTCTTTACATTAGCGCTGTTTTGGACTGATTGAATGAATTCGATTACTGGATCACTGAAAACTTTCCCAGAGTTTAACGGCTTAAATGGCCTGATCACAAACAGAGAAGCAGAATCGGGTTAAAGAGTTAGAATGGAAATGTCCTCCTACCAGGGTTACAGGTGCTGTAGATGTTCAGTGTGATTGTGATAAACTCCCGACTTCTAAGATCATCTAACTGCGTGACGGAAATTACGTTAATGACGCAGCTTCACGTACTTTTGTAATTTATTTGCGTTAATTGCGTTAAATTATTTTAACGCGTTAAGGACTTTAAATTAATCGCATGCGTTAATGCTATCTATCTATCTATCTATCTATCCATATATATATATATATATATATATATGAATTTAATGCTTCAACTTAAACTAATTATTAGTTAAACTAATTAGAAATGTTGCCTTGGCAACTAACTGAAGTAAGTTTAAGTTTCTCAACTCTTTTTTACTATTTCTATTTAGGTTTAGTTTAGTTAAGTATATATATATATATATATATATAAATTCAAATTCAAATTTGCTTTATTGGCATGACTGTACATAATACAATATTGCCAAAGCTTGAAATATATGTACATAAAATAATAATAAAAATATCAAAATAATAGAAGTATTATAACATAACTTAAACTTACATAAACAGTGTAACAAATTAGAATATGTGTGACCATACACATATACATATATATATATATACACACATACATACATATATACATATATATATATATATATATATATATATATATATATATAATTCACGTGAGTATTTCCATTTCGCATGGAAGCGCGTCCTGACACTAGTCTGCATTAAGCTTCAAACATAAATAACATATAGTTAAACTATGGATTTGAAGCAAAACAATGGTTAATTTGTGGTTACCATGGAATAACTAAAATAACCCTGTTATTTATTTATATTATTATTATTATTATTATTGTTTGATGTAAAACCATGGTTAATTTATGTAATGGTAGATATATTCACTATGTATGTGTTCATAGCACTCAGCTGACACGTTTGTTTGAAGGACAGCATTGGGCAGGATGTGGAATAGTGTGTTTTGTCAATAAAATAAAAAATGGGCTTTTATCCGATTAATCGAAAAAATAATCGGCCAACTAATTGATTATCAAAAGAATCGTTAGTTGCAGCCCTAGTTCACACTGTCTGGTGGCTATTTTGTAAGCTGTCTGAAAACTTTCACCAGAAGAGTCGCCCCTTAAATGTGCATTTTTTAGATGTTTAAGCCTTTATTTTGGATAAGTATAACTTCTTACTGCAAAATTAAGAGATTAATGTTTAGACTTTTGCATATTATAACCTGGAACCTGGATGTGGGAAATAATTACAGTTTGATCCAAAAGATAGTTTTAGCAACATAGCGCAGATGCTACAGAACGTTGTTAGCTTACTAGCTGTATAAGACTGTGTGCTACACTAATATATTACTTCACAGGCATTACTGGCTTGTACTTTTAAAATCCATTATATTATAAATGTACAGTTTATTGATGTTCTGTGGTTTTACACTGCTGTAACTTTTAAAGACTTTATATTATTGTAAGGTGAGCTTAAAGGGTGCACTACTATGAAAAATCACACAGCTTCAGTGTGACATCACTAAGAAAAAGTATAATTTCATAGATATTTTCAATAATAGCAGTCCATATTAAAATATGTATGAGCTTAATATAGCTTAATATTTATTTAGCAAAATTGTCCTTTTAAATTTAATTTAATAATATTTATTAATAAAAAAAATGCTGTTCCAATTAAGCTCAGTGTGCTCCCTTTAAGCTCATCCACATTGAACATCTATGTAAATACTTCATAAACAGACTTTAAATATTAACTGATGGTTGTCACTTCAAGTTAATCTTTATAAAATTATTCTTTAAAAATGTTGTTTAAAATAAACAAGAATTAAAAAAAAAAAAAACATGCTGTGAGCTTAATGGGAACAGGGGTGTGCTTAAAGGATACAAACATGTACCCATTAAGCACAGCCAGACTTTTTGCATTTAATGATCTACATCTTAATTGAAATGCCTTTGTCATTTAAAATAAAATTAAATATTATTGTGTGAGAGATTAATCTTTTATTTTAACATAACTTCTTGTACTGAAACCAATACCCTGTGCACTAAAATGTCTCAATGTAGACTTTGGTGAGCTTAATACGTACGTTTACCCTAGCTACTGAATTTGGGCTCTGTTGTTATATTATAGTAATGCGCAAGGGCTCCCTATATAGTTTACACTTTACAGCATTAGCAGAGATATTTTTTTTAATATCTTTAAGAAACTTTTAGTTATAATTGAATTAATTTAAGGACAGACACAATTTGTTCAGTAAACCACTGTTTAATAAAAAAAAAAAAAAAAACCAATTTTATATTTAGTTTTCTCTTCCCTGCTGTACCGAACCCGTACCGAACCGTGACTTCAATACTGAGGAACGTACCGAACCGTCAGTTTTGTGTACCGTTACACATACGCATATATATATATATATATATATATATATATATATATATATATATATATATATATAAATAAAATGTACTCAGAGCTGTTATCTTGGCAAAAAGTATTTAATAAAAGGTTGCCAATAATTGTGGCCAACGTGTTTTGGAGAAAAGCATTTATTTCATAATGTGATTTACCCCCCACTTCAATTCTTTTACTTCAATGAAAGGTTAGATTTTTGTGAATTTTTTGAATAAAAGATCAAAAGGATAAACAATGTAGATTTATTTTTTACAGCCATATTTGATCATATTTACCAGGGGTGCCAATAATTCTGACCACCACTGTATAATATATATATATATATATATATATATATATATATATAATTTAATCTTTATTTATTTCAATAATAAAAACATGTTTAATAGTTTAAGTTAACACTAATAACCCTGAATTATGCTATGATACATGAGGAGCTTCAAAACGAAATCCAATGCATTTGTTCAATTTAAAAGAAGTTGAGATGTCTTTTAAATGCAGATATTTATGCATTTTTGATAAATTAGTTTGACTGCAATTTACATGACTGTAAAAAAACAAATAAATAAATCATAACCCATCAATATTCTTCAATTCTGTCATAACCCTAGCATCTCTTGGCCGTTATTTTATGACAACATGCAATACCTGATCCAGAAGGCCGACGAGGAGAACAGGCAGACTGCTGTAGCAAACGTTGTACAGGGTGATGAACCAGTCTTCATAAGCCGTCTACACAACACAAACAAGAACATGGCAACAAAAACAAGAATCAGGTCACTTTGTTCACTGAAATCACCTTAAAACATAGATTTTGAGATACTGAAATCTTTCTCTTACCTGTGAGGAGAATCCGTTGAAGAATGAGAACCAGAAGTGCACCAGAGTGAAAGCGAAGTTTTTGTAGAAGAAGTAACGCAGGAATTTGCACATTCGGATGTAGGACCAGCGTCCGTGGACCAGCAGGAGGCGCTGTAGGAAACGGAACTGAGCAAAGGCGTAATCGCTGGACATCACAGCCTGCATCCCCTCCTGGCCGCTGATACCCACACCGATGTCCGCAGCTGCAAAGGAGCATGGGAAGGAAAAGTTAGCTCTCTTTTAAACATTCAATATGAATTAAAACTATGAATAAAAAGCCTTGTTTGGATCAGGGTTATTATCGTAACTAAAACCATTTTGCTTTAAATAAAATAAATTTTAACTGAAATAAAATATTTTTTAAAACATTTATCAATTATATATATATATATATATATATATATATATATGAATGAATAAATACATAAAAACAAAACTATAAATGCACTCTCTATAAATATACAATAATAAATACAAAAACTCTATAATTAAAATAATAAAATAAGTAAACAAATAAGTCTATAAATGCATAATAAATAAATGCTAAATAAATAATATCAATTGATCATTTTAATATGAATCAATAACATCAACATCATCAATAATAATATAATAATGCTAATATACGCATTTCTAATTTTTGTTTAGATTAACTACAGTACAGAAATTTAAGTAAAAATAAATAAAACTATATAGAAAATTTAAATATAAAAATGACAAAAATACACAACAAAATACTAAAATGTATACTAAATACTAAAAAATAATAATAGTATATCATTAGCTATGTATCTATCTATCCATATTTTTATGCAAATTTTGGGATATCACATTAAAAAAAAACAAAAAACGCTGGATGGAAACGCCAAGATGTGCTAAAATTCTAAAAAAAAAAAAGTTATGCGCTCAATTGAGGTGGATTTTTTTTTTTATCCGATAAGAAGACATGCACATAAACTACGATGGAAACACATTTACTGAATAAATCCCTTGATGTGCAACAAAAACCTCACATGACTTCAACAGAGGATGTGATCGGATAACTGGACTAACCAGCGGACCAATCGCACAGCATCTCAAATGTTGGTTCGGTCGTTCTGAAATGCCTGAGCCAAAGTCTGTCATCAAAACGATTTGGTTCAATTCCCTTTTCTCATATGATTGTGTTCCCAAACACCAGCATCCGAACGCAAGATGACATGACAGCGTTTATTGTGCTTTGTCTGCCGCTCTGCGGCGCAAGTTTATGATGTATGAAAAAAGAGCCACAGTGGCTTCCCCGATTGCAGCGACTTTCAGTTTTATTACAGATATTTTGTGCCAATTTTCCAGAAAGTTACTATTTTGCTCTCATTGGTGCTTCATTTGAAAATGTTTTATGCAATATTCCAATTTTGCACAATTTAGCAACTTTGGATGGAAACACAGCTATTGACAGTAAAATAACACCGGTCTGGATCGGTAATCAGGTTCAGTTCTCCACTCACTCTTGATCATGTTGACGTCATTGGCTCCGTCCCCGATGGACAGGGTCACGGCCTTCTTGTAGCGCTTCACCAGACTGACCACGTTTGCCTTCTGTTTGGGCGTCACTCGGCAGCAGATCACCGAGCTGCATTCACATGCCATGTCAACGAAGTCTTCCTGCCTCTTCTCCTTCTCCCAGTCGTCGATAGGTTGGTTGCTGTCCGGAGGGTTGGTGGAGTTCCTGTATCGTTTCCGGAGCTTCTTCAGACGCAAGCGACGGCGCTTCTTTTTCTTCTCGTACAGTATCTCATTCTGCATGGAAAGGAGAAAGTGAGACACAAATTTGTAACTTAAAGGCTTGAACATCTTTTATTCACTTCCTGTTGTCCTGATCAACTTGGTGAGCCACTCCACAGGACTTGGAGACAAAATAGCATTGACTATAGTTCAGACTATATTGCTTTATCTCAAACAGTAGAGCATTGCGCTAGCAACGCCAAGGTCATGGGTTCGATTATCAGGGAATGCATGAACTGCTAACCTGTATACAATGAATGAAATGCAACTCACTTTGTATAAAAGCATCTGCTAAATAAATAAATGTAAATGTAAGGTTATTTATTTATTTGTTACATTTTAAAAAATCTGATAAAAAACATTATTAAATTAATCCATGTTAAAAACGCATCTTTTCTCCTGTGCTTTTCTCTTGCTCTTATCCTCCTCCTTTATTTTTTAAGTACAGCACTTTGGCCAACCAAGGTTGATTTTAAATGTGCTTTATAAATTAAATTGAATTGAATTAAAGGCAATATTATATATACACACACATACATACATACACACACACACACACACACACACACACACACACACACATACATACATACATATACACTCACCTAAAGGATTATTAGGAACGCCATACTAATACTGTGTTTGACCCCCTTTCGCCTTCAGAACTGCCTTAATTCTACGTGGCATTGATTCAACAAGGTGCTGAAAGCATTCTTTAGAAATGTTGGCCCATATTGATAGGATAGCATCTTGCAGTTGATGGAGATTTGTGGGATGCACATCCAGGGCACGAAGCTCCCGTTCCACCACATCCCAAAGATGCTCTATTGGGTTGAGATCTGGTGACTGTGGGGGCCATTTTAGTACAGTGAACTCATTGTCATGTTCAAGAAACCAATTTGAAATGATTCGAGCTTTGTGACATGGTGCATTATCCTGCTGGAAGTAGCCATCAGAGGATGGGTACATGGTGGTCATAAAGGGATGGACATGGTCAGAAACAATGCTCAGGTAGGCCGTGGCATTTAAACGATGCCCAATTGGCACTAAGGGGCCTAAAGTGTGCCAAGAAAACATCCCCCACACCATTACACCACCACCACCAGCCTGCACAGTGGTAACAAGGCATAATGGATCCATGTTCTCATTCTGTTTACGCCAAATTCTGACTCTACCATCTGAATGTCTCAACAGAAATCGAGACTCATCAGACCAGGCAACATTTTCCGGTCTTCAACTGTCCAATTTTGGTGAGCTCGTGCAAATTGTAGCCTCTTTTTCCTATTTGTAGTGGAGATGAGTGGTACCCGGTGGGGTCTTCTGCTGTTGTAGCCCATCCGCCTCAAGGTTGTGCGTGTTGTGGCTTCACAAATGCTTTGCTGCATACCTCGGTTGTAACGAGTGGTTATTTCAGTCAAAGTTGCTCTTCTATCAGCTTGAATCAGTCGGCCCATTCTCCTCTGACCTCTAGCATCAACAAGGCATTTTCGCCCACAGGACTGCCGCATACTGGATGTTTTTCCCTTTTCACACCATTCTTTGTAAACTCTAGAAATGGTTGTGCGTGAAAATCCCAGTAACTGAGCAGATTGTGAAATACTCAGACCGGCCCGTCTGGCACCAACAACCATGCCACGCTCAAAATTGCTTAAATCACCTTTCTTTCTCATTCTGACATTCAGTTTGGAGTTCAGGAGATTGTCTTGACCAGGACCACACCCCTAAATGCATTGAAGCAATTGCCATGTGATTGGTTGATTAGATAATTGCATTAATGAGAAATTTAACAGGTGTTCCTAATAATCCTTTAGGTGAGTGTATAAAAATACAAAATTTGTTTTCCAGGCAAATTATATAAGAAAAATGGGATTTTTTTTTTATGAGGACAGCAAAATTACATGCCATGTCAGCTGCTCATTATCATCAAGATAACAAAACTTTAAATTTAAAACAAACTTTGTTGCATTATTTTCCTGTTATCACTGTAAATCTGCTTTGTATCTGTACTGTAAAAAGCGCTATATAAACAAAGGTGACTTGACTTTATACTACAGTTCAAAAGTTTGTGGTCACTACATTTTTAAAATGTTTTCAAAAAGAAGTCTCTTATGCTTTTTGTACAAACCCCAATAAATTTTTTCAGGATTCTTTATTGACTAGAAAGCTCAAATGGGCAGAATTTATTTAAAATAGAAAGTTTCTTAACATTATAAATGTCTTTACTGGCACTTTTGATCAGTTTAATGCATCCTTGCTGAATAAAGTCGTTTCTTTCTTAATTTCAGTTTGTTTGACAGATACTTTGCCAAAGCAATGGCACAAAACAACATAAGAGATCTTTTATGCTATTACGAGAAGTTTTAAAATATTTTCGGCTCATTGTGAAACTGTGGCGGCACAGATTAGACAATGGCGGGCCGCCAGATTCGAGGTAATTAATGGGAAACACTGCTTTGTGTTTAGGGAGTCTTAAAACATAATCTGAGAGCCAATGAGTGTATGAGGAACGTACCAGCCAGCCTCCGGTGATGATGAGGGCGTTCTTGCCCGGCTCTGGGAAAAACGGCTCCTTCAGCTTCTTACTGCGTCCTTGAGGGTCGTTTCGCCTTTGGGTCTGTCTGTTCCTCAGCTGTACACTGAGAGAGAAAGAACGAGAGAGTCTAGACTTTAGAAACCAAATGGTCGATCTCGAAGCACTCACACAATCACAGACTCATCAGGCGGCGTTAGCTGAAACATACTTCACATCCTCTCCGTAGTGGATCTTCATGTCGTCTGTAAGCAGTTCGCAGGAGTAGCCGATGTTCTCAGCGGTCTCTGAGTATGTGACAAACAAGATCCATTATAAATCAAACCAATCTCCCTTAAAACAACAGAATATTGAACATGTTCATAGCTCACCTTTCTTGTCTCCGGTCAGAACCCAGATCTTGATGTCAGCTTTGGCCAGTTTTGCGATGGTCTCCGGAACGCCGTCCTGAAGTTTATCCTCAATGGCTGTCGCACCAATCAGCTGAATAAATGAGCATAAATGGCACATTTATCAATTATATATCTCTATGAATTAATAAATACATAAAAACAAAACTATAAATGCACTCTCTATACAATAATAAAAAAAAATATAAATATAATAAAATAATAATAAAAATATTTATTATATATTTATTATACAATAAATATATTACATATGTATTATATAATAAATATATGTATTTTATATAATAATAAAATAAATAAGTAAACATTAAAAGTCTATAAATGCATACTAAATAAATATCAATTGATAATTTTAGTATGAATCAATAACATCAATAATAATAATAATAATAATAATAATATAATATAATATATAATATAATATATATATATATATATATATATATATAGCAGATATCTGGCAGGATATAATGCCTGTATTTTTGCACGACTTAGCATATAAGATGTTTATAAAGTTGCTGCAGTTAAATTAGTTTACATACTACTAACTTAAAATTCAATTGAAATTATTTTAACACTATTGATATACTATTTCTCATTTTTAAGTCACTTTGGATAAAAGTGCCTGCTAAATGAATAAATGTAAATGTCAAATATTAATCATCTAGGCACACTGTAGCAATTAGCTAATCATTGGCAGATTAATGAGCCTGACCAATATATCGATCTATGACTTGTCTCATCCCTAAAGTAACAATTTTCCATTCTCATTTCCATACCATAAGGTTATTCTCGATCATTTCGTACACCCCATCCAGAGCCTCCTCGCGGTCCCCCATTGAGATGCTGGCTTCCTGGTGTTTCTGAGCCCAGGCGTCGTACTCCTCCTGACTGATGTCCTTGTAGCCCAGACACAGAGTTCGCAGGGTCTCGTTTGCAAAGATCTGTAAGAGACATCAAACTGTTCAGCATAAAAACACCAACACTTTCATTTAAATGTATGCTATTCTGCATTACAGGCAAAAACATTGTTTTTTTCATGCCCTGGTCAATTTTGAGAGTTTGGGTTATTTTGGCTTTTCATTTCGTTGTGGAAAACATCAAAACACACTTCAAAGTGTTTATTTACTACACTTCATCTCTTTGGGTCTGTAGATTTCAATTTCAATTGTCTATCTGTATATCTATCTATCCTTCCGTCCGGCCGTCCGTCTGTCGGTCTAAAATTCTAGCTTTTAAAACTAGCAAACTAAAACTTTAAATTATTTGAAACTTAAAACCTTTAAACTTAAAGCTGTTAAAACTACTTCAAACTTTCTGGCTAGGCTTTCTCAAGTCAACATCAAATTTTAACTTTACTATCTAGTTTTATTTATTTATTTATTTATTTATTTATAGAGAGTGAATTTATAGTTTAAATGTATTTATTGATTGGTTGATTTTATTTTTATTTATAGAGAGTACATTTATAGTTTCATTTATTGATTGATTTCATTATTTTTTCGTTTATTTATAGAGTATATTTATAGATTTACTTATTGATTGATTGTTTGATTGATGTTATTTGTATATATATATACATACATAGAGTACATTTATAGAGTTTAAATTGATTGATTTTATTATTTTTATTTATAATTATTATATTTTATTTATATACTTTACAGTTTTATTCCTATCTATATTCTGAAGGTTTTCACAGAGTTTTGATCATATAGCAGTCGCCTGATTTCATACAACATTTTATTCCTAAAAACATGGTGAAATATCCATTATGCCAACAAAATAAAGCAAGATCTATAGTTATCATTTGTTGTCAATGACATCCAATCTGACAGAGACATAAATGTTCTTCACGAAAAGCAATCAAATCTTCTTCTGAAGACTTCGAATATAGAGCATGAATAATATGGAGTACTTTTATGATATTTTTATGGTGCTTTTTGTATGTTTTGGAGCTTGACAGATTCAAAAATTCTCCTTTTGTGTTCAACAAAAAAAACAAAAACGGTCAACACAAAAACGTGCATTTGCATGCTGGACCTCATTAGCATTTGCTAATGAATTTAATAAATGTGTTGGTACTCACATCCAGAGCTTCTTGTGACGTTTCCTTATGCATGCTATTTGGAGAGAGTCGCTGGTAGATCACAGTGTCTGCGCCTTTACAGTACAGACGGATACGGCCATTCGGAAATTTCACTGCACACGAACACACAAAAGAGTGAGAAACAGATGACAGTGATTGACAGACAGGAACTGAAGAAGAGAAAGAGGACTCACGGATGATGGACATGCGTTTGCGGTCGCTGTTGAAATCGAGCAGAGCGAGCATCGTGTAGGTCACCTCTTGGTCCATCTCAAAGATGGTGATGGTGTCCTGCGTTCGGGACAGGAACACAAACCCAAAGTTGCGCGCGGCCGTGACCAGAGCGCCCTCATCAGGAGATGCGGCCTGGTACACCAAGTCACCTAAAAGTGCAGAAATGTGCAGTAATATCAGCTGCGATTTTTTTTAACTTTTTTATTTATTTGATCAGATAGGAGAGATATCAAAATAGGTTTAAAAATGCTAAATAATTGAACATGCTCGAAACAGGGTTATGTGACAACAACGTAGCAAACACTGCATACTGTCAGCAGATATTGTTTAGTCTCCTCACCCTCTTTCTGCTCAACCATGACGGTGTGACACAGGGACAAGAGTTTGAAGAACTCCAGTACTTGGTCGTCCTTCTTTGAACGGATGCAGGAAATGAGGGAATTGTCATTAAACTCGAACTTCTTGTCAGCGTATTTATTCCAGCTAAAATCCACAAGCTGAGAAAAAATAAATCAGAAAAATGGAAGTGAAATTACCATGTTACAAATAAGCGGCCAATCAAACATTTTTGATTAAAAGCCCCAGTTGCAAGGAAGCTAGCTAAAACTAAATTAAACGTCATTTGTAGCATACATTATAAATAAATAAAACTCTATAAATGTACTCGATAAACAAAACAAAAAAAATACAATAACTAAATAAACAAAACTCTATAAATGCTCTCTCTTAAATAAAACTGTAAATGTACTCTATAAATAAAAAATAAATAATGTAAATAAATACTCTACGTGCACTCTCAATAAAGAGAAATAATAAAATCAATCAATCAATAAAACTATAAATTCACTGTCTATAAAAATACAAAATAAAAAAAATAAAACTATAAATGCCTTCTCTATGAATTAATAAATAATAACATAATTATAAGTGCACTCTAAATAAAAATAATAATTGAAATCAATAAATAAAAATATAAATGTACTTTCTATTAAAAAATAAAACATAAAACTATAAATGCCCTCTTTATAAATTAATCAATAAATTAAAACAAAACTATGTGCACTCTATATAAAAATAAATGTATCTATAAATGTACCCTAAATAAATAAAATAATAAAAATCAATCAATCCATAAAACTATAAATTCACTCTTTATAAAAATTAAAAATAAATTGCCCTCTCTAGGAATTAATAAACAAATTATAACAAAACTATCAAATGCACTCTATAATATATAGAGTTATATTTATAACTATAAATATAACAAATAAAAACTCTATAAATGCACTCTCTTAAATAAAACTTTAAATGTACTTGTACTCACTATAAAAAAAAAAAATAATATAAATAAATACTTTATAAATCTATAAAAAAAAAAACTATAAATGCCCTCTTTATGACTCAAATAATAACAAAACTATAGGTGCACTCTCTCTCTCTCTCTCTCTCTATATATATATATATATATATATATATATAAAATAATAAATACAAATTCCATGAATGCACACAATAAATTAAAATAATAAGGTAATAAATTAAATGATAAAAATGCACTCTTATTAAATTTTATAAATGCACTTTGCATACGTACCTTTCCACGCTCCGAGGCCACACTGGTGGAATCACCTATAGACAATCAGAGCGTTGTCAATTTTCACATAATTTAGTTCACTGAATTATTTAAAACAAAAATAAAAAAAATAAATACATAAAAAAAAATAGCACTTTAAATAGTGCTAGAGAATACTGCACTTCTGAGTGCAGATGGCACAGAACGAGAGGCCTCAAGATACCTTTTAACATTTATTGTTAGGGATTTATAAGTATGAGCAACAGTAATTGCTTTAGCAAAACCACTAATAATAATGCTATGTGATTACGGAAAAGCGGTGCTATTAAACTATTTTATGACAAGGTGGAAGGTGTCAGCGTGTTTTAAAGGGGGGGTCTACTGCTATTTCATGTATTCTGACTTATTTACACTGTTAAAGAGTTGCTCATGCTAAACATGGCCAAAATTTCAAAAAATGAGTTGGATGTATGACGGAGTATTTCTGTGCCAAATACACTCCTTCAGGATTCAAACAAGTTTCGGAAAGATTTTTCGAGTATGGCCCTTTTGAAATCATAAATGGTGGAATTGCTTGTATTGGCACTTCTCCTGGCTGAGCGTGTGCGCACATCAACCAGAGCGATAGCAAGAGCGCGTCCATCAATGAGCTTCGTTCGGGTTACGAAAGCCGTCGGCAGTGCTGGCATTTTGTTTTTAGACCATGAAATCAACAATGTCACTAAAGAAGTGTGTTTCTGGTTGTGAGGGAAAGATAAACGTGTTCAGCTTCCCAAATAACCCAGCGTTAAGGAAACAGTGGATGCAGTTTGTTTTTCCGGAGCAGCAACGGAGTTCTGCAAGTGTGTGTGTTTGTTCCCGGTCATGAGTGGAAACCGCAGGCGGTGAGTGAAACTGCATCAAATGTCTGTGTTTTGTTGGCAATCGGCGCATAAGTGCATATAATGTGAACAACACGAACGTTTAGTGAATCGAAAGTTATCCAGGGATAATGCCATGATGTATTGTGTGTGTGTGTGTGTGTGTGTGTGTGCTCGTGTCTCTTTAGCTCCGCCCACTGCACTCCTCCACGAGCTTGGCTGTTTTGGGAAAAAATCGGTACAGTGTATCTGTCTTTTATAAATATGATCAAACTAAAGACTCTTCGGAGATATGAAGGATGCAATACTACTCTACAGGTACTCAACATTAACATGAGACTGGCAGAAACTGTGTGTGTTACCCCCCCTTTAAACTCATCCACGGTACCCAACCAGAGAAACCTGACCTCTGTGAAACTAAAGCCTCAAATCTCTCCCACAGTCACACACTGTATCACCTTACAGACACGAGACAACAGCACAACAAGACGACACGCACATTTAGACACGTCTCTGGAATCACACGAGCCACAAACACAAACAGGAGGTCAGAGATCAGGGCTGTATGAACCATGAAGGATTACATCTGATCGGACACGACACGGCACTGGTCCAGCCTTTGACACTCGTCCGATTCCATTTTTAACAGTTAAACACTTTTATCAGCTCTTTTCATACTTGATTTAAACGCATCTAATGGTTTGACAAATAAAACGCCAATAACAGCAGAACATAGTGGTTACATTTCATTCTACTTGACTGCATGTTTTAACCCTGTAAAGCCTGACATATTAAACAGTCATATACATTTTTTTTATTGAACCTTTTTTGTTCAGGCATCATATTTGATCCATCAGGCTTTTATGACTCGTATCGTCTGATATAGTGAGAATATGGAGCTCAAACTCGAGGATAAAAAACACCTCAGTTTTATTCAGAGGCACAAACTGAGCAAAAATATGCAATTTGGTGCAGATGCTGATATTTATATGGGCAAAACGTACAAACCCGATTCCAAAAAAGTTGGGACACTGTACAAATTGTGAATAAAAACAGAATGCAATGATGTGGAAGTTTCAAATTTCAATATTTTATTCAGAATACAACATAGATGACATATCAAATGTTTAAACTGAGAAAATGTATCATTTTAAGGGAAAAATAAGTTGATTTTAAATTTCATGGCATCAACATCTCAAAAAAGTTGGGACAAGGCCATGTTTACCACTGTGTGGCATCCCCTCTTCTTTTTATAACAGTCTGCAAACGTCTGGGGACTGAGGAGACAAGTTGCTCAAGTTTAGGAATAGGAATGTTGTCCCATTCTTGTCTAATACAGGCTTCTAGTTGCTCAACTGTCTTAGGTCTTCTTTGTCGCATCTTCCTCTTTATGATGCGCCAAATGTTTTCTATGGGTGAAAGATCTGGACTGCAGGCTGGCCATTTCAGTACCCGGATCCTTCTTCTACGCAGCCATGATGTTGTAATTGATGCAGTATGTGGTCTGGCATTGTCATGTTGGAAAATGCAAGGTCTTCCTTGAAAGAGACGACGTCTGGATGGAGCATATGTTGTTCTAGAACTTGGATATACCTTTCAGCATTGATGGTGCCTTTCCAGATGTGTAAGCTGCCCATGCCACACGCACTCATGCAACCCCATACCATCAGAGATGCAGGCTTCTGAACTGAGCGCTGATAATAACTTGGGTTGTCCTTGTCCTCTTTAGTCCGGATGACATGGCGTCCCAGTTTTCCAAAAAGAACTTCAAATTTTGATTCGTCTGACCACAGAACAGTTTTCCACTTTGCCACAGTCCATTTTAAATGAGCCTTGGCCCAGAGAAAACGCCTGCGCTTCTGGATCATGTTTAGATATGGCTTCTTTTTTGACCTATAGAGTTTTAGCCGGCAACGGCGAATGGCACGGTGGATTGTGTTCACTGACAATGTTTTCTGGAAGTATTCCTGAGCCCATGTTGTGATTTCCATTACAGTAGCCTTCCTGTATATGATGCAGTGCCGTCTAAGGGCCCGAAGATCACGGGCATCCAGCATGGTTTTCTGGCCTTGACCCTTACGCACAGAGATTGTTCCAGATTCTCTGAATCTTTGGATGATATTATGCACTGTAGATGATGATAACTTCAAACTCTTTGCAATTTTTCTCTGAGAAACTCCTTTCTGATATTGCTCCACTATTTTTCTCCGCAGCATTGGGGGAATTGGTGATCCTCTGCCCATCTTGACTTCTGAGAGACACTGCCACTCTGAGAGGCTCTTTTTATACCCAATCATGTTGCCAATTGACCTAATAAGTTGCAAATTGGTCCTCCAGCTGTTCCTTATATGTACATTTAACTTTTCCGGCCTCTTATTGCTACCTGTCCCAACTTTTTTGGAATGTGTAGCTCTCATGAAATCCAAAATGAGCCAATATTTGGCATGACATTTCAAAATGTCTCACTTTCAACATTTGATATGTTATCTATATTCTATTGTGAATAAAATATAAGTGTATGAGATTTGTAAATTATTGCATTCCTTTTTTATTCACAATTTGTACAGTGTCCCAACTTTTTTGGAATTGGGTTTGTAAGATGAAATTCTGATGTAATGTAAACCAATGAGATCTTTATAAAAGTATAACAGACTACTTACATAAAATGCATTTAAATATCAGTCGTCACTCTATATCTGCCAATATGTCTTAGTAAGATGATTTTTAAATGCTTAGCTGTATGATCAAAGCTCTGTAGTTTTTACTGTGGGGGCAAAAAAAAAAATGTAATCCAATGCAATTTAATGATGATTTAGAGATAAACAAATAAACATTCCTGAAAAGCCCAATGATCATATTTGGTACTCGCATTTAAACATGATTTTTATCAAAAAATAATGTATGGATAATCAAGTAAACCTAAGTTGCTTCAGTCCAGTAAGTGTTCATCTTGAAATATTACTAACAATATAAAAGCTATTCTTAAGTTCATAAAAATCAGTAAAGATTTCACAGCAAAGAAGCAAAACGAACTACAATTATAATAAAAGGCCTTTTACTTGCTAAAAAAAGTCTAAACTATCAATCAGACGACAGAAGGCATGTAGTAGATTGTGTGCGACAGGATTTTCAGCAAAGTTTGATCATTTAGAGGCCTTAGAAATTTGCATCTCAAGTATGATACAGTAGGCTTTATAGGGTTAACCTCCTCAAGAAGAATTTCAGGATTTATACTGTTCCCATCTGCCCTCTAAAAACTTTCTTTGTCGAAGCCCTCACCGTAAGTATGTCCTGATATGGTGCACTTCTTGAAGGCCATGATATTCTGAGTGAGCGTGCCGGTTTTATCGGAGAAGATGTACTCGATCTGACCCAGCTGCTCGTTCAGGGTGGTGGTTCTGGCTTTGGCTGGCGTGTCCTTCTCAGCGTAATACATCTGCAGATCCCAGTTGATGAACTTACTCTGACCCAGTCGGATCACCTCCACGCTGAAGGACAAGGAGAGAACGCAAACGCATGAAATATCGGATGAATAACAGTCTGTGTGCTCAGCGACTGGTGTGGATGTTCGATGCACTGATATCGTACCTCACATAAAGAGAGATGGGCACCATGGTGTTGAGGATGATGATGTAGCCCCAGAAACTGAGGAACCCTCGGTAAGATGACGAATGGTCCTGGCCGTCTTTAAGATACCAGGCCTTCGAGCCGATGCTCTCGTACCAGTACGTGTGTCCGATGGCCAGGCCAGCACACAACAAAACCAACAAAACAAAGATCTACCAGTAAGAAAGGGAAAGCAATGAAAATATTAATGATAATGGGTTTATTGCAAATGCTGCAGCACCTTATAACATTTCTCAATAAATGTACTCTCTATAAATAAAAACAAATGAACAAAACTTTATAAATGCAGTCTCTAAGATTAATAAATAAATTAAACTCTGGAAATGCAGTCTATAAATAAAAGTTAAACAAATAACCTCAATAAAAATATAATAGATAAAATAAATTAATACTAGGAATGCACTCTTTGTAAATAATAAAATTACGAATAAAATAAATAAAACTTCATGCACTAAATATAAATAAAAAAAATATATAAAACTTAGAAATGCAGCTCATAAATAAAGGTGAAAAAACAAAGAAAACATTAAAAAACAAAAACCCAATAAAACAAATTATAGATAAAATAAATAAAACTTCATAAATGCACTAACTATAAACAGAAATATATAAAATATAGAAATGCAATCTATAAATAAAGTTAAAAATAAATAAAGAAAACGTTAAAAAAAGTATTAAAAAAATACTATAAAATAAATAAAACCATGAATGCACTAAATATAAATAAAAAACATATAAATTTAGAAATGCAGTCTATAAATAATAGTAAAAAACAAAAATATTTAAAAAGCTCAATTAAAAAATAATAGATAAAATAAATAAAACTATGCATGTACTCTCTATAAATAAAAATAATGAATAAAATAAATAAATAAAACTATGCATGCACTCTATAAATAAACCTCTATACATTCACTCTAAGTAAAATAATAGATAAAATAAATAAAATTATGCTTTCACTCTCTACAAATAATATTAATAAATAAAACTATTTAAATGTGATCTAAAAATAAAAGTAAAAAAATCAATATAAATTAAGCATTAATAAAAAAAAATGAATAAATAAAACTATGAATCCACTCTCTATAAATAAAAAATTATAAATGCACTCTCAATAAATAAAAATAATAGATAAATAAATCAACTTTACGAATGCACTCTCTATAAATAAAAAATAAACCTCTATAAATACACTTTCAAATAAAAATAACATTGTAAATAAAGTCTATAAATATAAATAAAACTACAAAACACTCTCTATGAATAAATAAATGTAAATATAAGTAAAACTAAAAATGACTTAAAATTGTCATAAGGAAATTAAAAAAAAAAAAAAAAGTCATAAACGCTGCCTAAAGGTGAGTGAAAAACAAAAAAAGTCAAATGTCATTGAACTGAAGAAGTTAGATGGTAATGTTCAGATGAATATTAAGACTCACCGTGTAGACCATGTAGTTCATGAGTTTGTCTATTGTGGTGCGTTTGAACCTGGTCTTCCCTCCGTTCCTCATGATTTTAGTGTCATTACCTGAAGAAAGATTAAATAAAGCTTTTACGAACACCAACACACCACTGAACCGTGAGTGTGAGTGCATGTGGGTCAGCGCGTTGACCTCTGACCTGCGAATATGACTATCCCGTGGCACTCTTCTGTGTTGCGGACCTTGCATCCTCTGAGCAGCATGTTGTCGAGGTCGAGCGCGTAACTCTGAGCGTTCCAGATCATCGTTCCCACAAACTTATCCAGACGGTTGTTGGGCTCCTCGCACATAATCATCGCTGAGAGAGACACAAAACAAGAAATCATTCTTTCATATCGACTGTGAATTCTCAGGATATTTATATGTAAACAATAACATTGTCAGTTGCTTGGTTTCTAAATGTGGTTGGACCAAAATCCCACTCATTCTGTTCTTAGTGCAGCATTTTGTTTTCAGCCAGGGCAGAAAAATGACCTGATGCTGGAAATTCACGTGCCGCACCTGGTTAGGACAGGGTTTAAGACCAACACGTGTTTATGCATGTGAATGCATGAACCCACAATCACAATCATGCAACTACTTATACACAAATCATCTATTCTTCAGTCTCTAAGTCTGCCAAACACTAAATTATTAGTGTAAACAGTCATTCTCATACGTACCATTAAACTGTGCCATCTGTTCCTCCTTCTGAAGCTGTTCGTCTGTCACCTTGAGACCCATCTTAAACTTCAGATTCGTCTCTCTGGACAAACAAAACAAAATCAAAACAACTATTAATTTACTACACTAATATAAGCCATTTGACAACATCCCCATCACATCCTCCTTTATGAAACATGAAAATGAAAAATTACAAACCCAGGATCTCTATTATTATTCTATGGATCTGAAAGACCAAGTGAAAATGTAAAATGGAGGAAAAGCAAGCATAAACATGATAGCAAATGAATATTCAATGTATGTGTAATGACAATCAAGGAAATGCCACCTATAAATAAAAGTAAAACATCTAAACAAATAAATAAAACCATTTATTTAAATAAATAAACTAAACTATGAATGCACTCTATAAATAAAAATAATTAATAAAATAAATAAATAAAACTATATGAATGCATTCTATAAATAAAAAAGAATAGATAAAAAAAATAAAACTATACTTGTACTCTCTACAAATAACATAAATAAACTCTTTAAATGCACTCTATAAATAAGTAAAAAAAACTGTCTATATAAATATAATATTCATATAAAATTAATCAATAAAACTATGAATGCAATCTCTATAAAAAATAACTACAAATGCACTTTCTATAAATTAAAATAATAATTTAAAAAAACTGTCTATATAAATATAATATTAATATAAAATTAATAAATAAAATTATGAACGCAATCTCTACAAATAAAAATAATAAATAATGCACTCTCTATAAATAAAAAAAGAATACATTAATACAGTTCTATAAATACAAATAATAAATAATATAAATAAAGCTATGAATACACTTCCGATAAATAAATAAACAAAAATGTAAATATAAATAAAAAATAATACATTAATACACTTCTTTAAATAAAAATAATAAATGATACAAATAAATAAATAAAGCTATGAATACGCTCTCGATAAATAAATAAACAAATTTAAATATAAATAAAAAATAAAATATTTCTAAAATTGTCTTGAGGAATATTTAAATGTCATAAGAAACGCTGCCAAAAAGTGCGTGAAAAACTAAAGAAATCAAATGTAAAAAATTACAAATGTATGTGTTATGACAATCAAATGTTCAATAATTAATCCATAAAACAGCAAAAAGCCCAGGAAAAAACATTTCTAGCATGGCCTTCTTAAAATATAGACTAATGTGATATATTTCAAGTTTCTTGTAGTAAATATTTGACTAATATTATAATACTTTTAGCATTTAATGATTTAAATGAAAAACTTTTTTTATTGTTAATTATATCAATTAAATATTGTACAATTTATGAAAACGTACACAGACAGACAAATCCAGGAACTGAATTATGTGTCTACTGAATGTGAAAGACAAAATGAAGTGAATTTGGACTGAACAAATGGATTGAACAGTACCATATCCATTACACAATTTCCATTATGACTCAATGTCCAAACACATAAATGACTGTTCAAACAATCACTGGATTGACGTTACAAAAAAAAACAAGTCATAGAAATGTATGTATGGTTATGACCACAACTCAATTATGACTATAAAAAGGTTTAAGGTGAAAAATTACCATGTAAACGGCCATTGTGTCCTGAAATACTTTTTGCAATAGCGTCATCCAATACACTGATCTAACAATCACTGTATGGTTGTGTTGGGTGTTTAATGTGGTGTTTCTTACCCGTCAAGCTCCGCCGTCTCTACATAACACAGACTGTTGGGATTTGAACTGGACAACAACAGAATATCAGCCTACATGAGGTCAAAACACAAATGAAAACGAGAAATGAACTTAAAAATGACCTTAGACAAATGAATGAAGAGAATGGATAAAGAAACAGAAAACTGTTATAAAAAAAAAATAAAAAAAAAAGTAAAATGGAGGAAATGCAAGCATAAACATGACATGACAGCAAATGAATACTCAAGGTATGTGTAATGACAATAAATAATTAATAATTAGGATCCATAAAAAAGGAAAAAGCTCTGGAACAAACATAACTCAAGCAGGGCCTTTTTAAAATATAGACTAATGTGGGGTTTCTTGCAATGGATCCAAATTAAAATTCAAAAGTTTTTATAAAATATTTAAAACATTTATATTATTATTTTTTTTTTTTTCATTTATATACAGTTAGTATAGTATAGTTTTATTTTATTTATAAGTACACATTTCATTCAATGTGTATAATTTCTATATAATATGGCATACACCAAACCTACAAGTGTCTTTGATAAAAAGGTTAATTCTATTTCTTTTATATTTTACTAAATTATTTATAACTATTTATTTTAATGTATAATTGTATTTTTTATATTTTTCTTATTTTTAAGAGCTCTATAACAGATGAGAATCTCTAAGATGAGAAACTCTATCTAACACTATCTATAAAATAAAATAAATTAAATTAAAATTAAATAAAATTAAAATGTAAAAAAATAAATTATTACAAATTAAATTAAATTGTATTTTTTATATTTTTCTTATTTTTAAGAGCTCTACAACAGATGAGAATCTCTATCTAACACTACATCTATCTATAAAATAAAATAAATTAAATTAAATGTAAAAAAAAAAAATAATAATAATAATAATAATAATAATAATTATAATAATAAATAAATAAAAAAAAAATAAATAAATAAAATAAAATAAAAGTATAAAATAAAATAAATTAAAATATATATATATAAAAAAAAAAAAAAAAAAAAAAAAAAAAAAAAAAACAGGGGGATCTCTCAACGGGAAGGCAAAAAGACTTAAAAAAAAAAATAACAACTTACCGGGATAAAATCGTTTTTCTTTAGTCTGACTACGTCACCAACTTGTAGGTGCATCCATCTGGTCTCTTCAAATCTGACAAATGGGAATTAACCTCTGAGCATTAATGCCAACATTTATTGTAATGTTTATGTAATGTTAATGTTTATGTAAACGTTTCACTGACAAACATCAACACTAATCTCGTGTACGTCAGTATTAAAGTGGATTAAAGTTTTGTGTTACCTGCCATTCAGCAGCACGTCACACCTTCTATTGTTGATTTCATTGTCCATCCTGTGTCGCGCCTTTCAACCAGAGAGACATATCAAAATGACAGAAACGATTATCACGTCCCGTCAATTAATGGCTGCCTTTCAACAAAACCGTTACATCACAAACATGTGCAGGGACTCACCAGGTCGTCCACCAGGTCTTTAATGGCGGTGATGCCCAACACCAACACTAACGGGACCAGGGTGGTGTACCACGGCAGCGTAGAGATTTGAGGAATGATCTGAATTATGAAGAAAAAAAAATTTAATTGGCAAGTAACATACAGTTAGGTCATTGTCACAAATGATATCACGCCTCTCTGAAATGAATGATTCTGATTGGTCAGTCGCAACATTCCGAGGTCAGTTATTCGTCGTCATTATTATTTATATGCACAAAGCTGTGTAATAAGTTATACGACTGTACATTGTCCCTTAAATGTCCATCTTGTTTGAATTTGTTTGTTTGTGAAGGCTCAAAGCTGCTTGCTAGGAACTGTTTTTCTTTGCATTTAATGAGCTAATAAAATATTTCAGCTCAAATCAATATTTCACAGGGTTCTCACACCTTGGTTAACTTCAGATATCAAGGACTTTCCAGGTCCAATACCTTCAAATTCAAGGACTTAATGTGTGGACACATTTAAAGTGAGAGCAAGGTTACATCGTGTTACCTTGTACGATACATTGTTACAGTTTTCATGTGTCAAACACAACTATGCAGAAAAGCATTTTTTTGGCATTTATTTTTGGCCATATGACAGAGATCTGATATTCTATTTGTCGTATTTCTGTTTTGCATAAAACTGAAGAATATTCAGTACATCCTATACTGTATTCTAAAATGATCTGATATTAACATTTGCATGGATTTTATTGAAAAGAGCTTAGGCTCATGTAACCAGCAGTTTTAAGATATATGAATATGCTTTTAAGTTTTTCTTGCCTCATGGGTTTACATTATCTTAACAAGCAAAGCAATTGTACATTACATTAAATAAAATATTTGGGCAACAGATTATCACAAATGTTTTATGTTTATTGAACACAATATACAGTCATTGACTGAACATATTTGGGTTCGTTGTAAGCACTGAAAACGTTGAGGTACCATCGTAGTAGTTCCGTGCATGTGAACTTCATGGGAGCGTACAACACAAAGTACCTCACGTAACACGTAAATGCGTGTAACTAACGTAAATCAAGCAAGCTAGCATGCATAGGCCACGAAGTGTTGGCAAAAACTTTCCAGGGCCTTGACATTTTTTTTTCAGATTCACAAACTTTCAAGGATTTCAAGGACCCGTGGGATCCCTGATTTCATGTCTAATTATTTACTTATATGGCAATTAGTCATGCAATAAGGCCCGTTCACAGCAAGAACGATAACTAAAAAGATAACTATATCAGGGTCACACCAGCGGACATGCTGGAGCTCTTTAAAGCAGGATGGATTCTGATT